>PVLA01002867.1:0-68611 GCA_004027455.1 Hydrochoerus hydrochaeris
TGTTTTGTATTGATAGATTTTATTCAAAGCTGTTATGATTGATAGTATCAAGTCTGAGAGTATAGGCAACTGCACTGAAGATGACAAGATTCACTAGAATATCCACTCTGGTTTGATTATTACCTGCCTTTGAAGTTTTATACTGTCTACAATGTTTTATTTTTACTAATATTGTTATGTACTGCTATATTCAATTATATGCTATATTCATTTATGCCTGATGATATAAAAAATTCTATTGAAGATAATAAGAGACAACACAGTAACCACTGTAGATTACCTTGTACTGTGGTTTTATATGACTTTTTGGTTTCATGTTTTTATAGGAATTTGTTTTATTTTGTCTTGCTAAGTTTTGTTTTTCCCTCTAATACAGAAAGGATAGAAATACACGTAGAGATTCATGCATGCGTAGCTGTTTACACTCTCACTGTTTGACTATCTACTTTGTATGCTTTAATTTTGTAACTTGAACAACTATTTCTAAGAGGACAATATGTAATTTATCAACTCACGATTTCTTACTGTTTATCTTTTTTTGAAATTCTGTATTATCTCTACCTTTTACATGTTTTTTTCTCTTTAAATAAAAAAAAGAAAAATCAATAGAAACTGACTTCTAGAGAGCCCAGAGTTTGAATTCAATATGTCCTATGAATTAGAGGAATTACTAATGAGCAGGTTCAAAAAGTAACTAAATGGTAATTCTAGACTCTAAACATTCAGCAGGTTGGAGTTAGCAGAAGAGCACCTTAAGAGTTAGTTGTATTTGATCCCATTCTTTTGTTGTCCTTGTCCTTGTCCAGGAAATGCTTCCTTCTTCCTATGGCATGTGAGATGGAGAGAACCTTTGCTTGGTTGCACCCAAAAAGCTAGGCAAGAGTTTTCTTTCTGTGCTGTTAGTTAGATCCACTAAACCTCTCTGCTATCTTGGGGTACGGGTCACATCTTCAAAGACAGTCCTGTGTTAACAGCTAATCTCTCCTTGTTCTCTGTACTTCACCTTCCTTCTTTCACAGCCTGTGGAAGTCACTGGGGACAAGTGTGACACTTAGCTACTCCTCATCTTCTCTGATCTGAATTTCCTAAGCCTCAAAAACCATAAGCCCAAAATTGAGACATATGCCTGTTTGTTCTGTCTTATTGTTCTACTGTCCTTTCTTGGAGACAGGATGCAAAAAACACCCTAGCAACTGCTGCAATGGGTAAGATCAGAGGATCACAAATTACTGGGCAAAAAGTAAATATAGGGAAATAGGTCATATTATTACCCAGTTACATTTGGGTCCATGTAGAGGCGTGTGTATGTATGTGTATGTATGTGTATGTGTGTGTGTGTGTGTGTGGTGGTGGTGGGGGTCTAGTGGCACTTCTTTCAACCTTACAGGTCATGTGACAAACAATTTGATAAAGTCTTTGCAAAACCCCAAGTCAATAAAAAGTGCTTTACAAATGGATGGAAGAGGGCTGGGGATTTAGCTCAGCGGCTCAAGCGCAAAGTCGTGACTTTGATCCCCGGTATCAAAAAAAAAAAAAAATGGATGGAAGAGTATGAACAGTTCTATAATACTCCACTCCACTCCTCTCAGGGCATCAAATCATGGGTGTTCTAATTTCCTTTTTAAGGCATGGATAGAGGACAAAGAATACAATATAATCACAAACATTCTATTTTCTTGGGAGTGTTTGCTTTCAAGAACCCAACCAAATGCAAGGTTAAAGTAAACTAACATCAAAGCAAGGTTATGGTTATTTAACTTGTTTGCTTTAAGTAATGCCTCATTACAGCAGTTTTGGAGAAATGGGAGAGGGGAGGTCACTCATAAATGGCCATTCAAAAGGGATCACTGTTAACATTTTAATGTGTTGCTTTAATTTTTTCTTCTTGCTTTTTTTCTATTATTGTGACAATATAGCGTGTATGATTTTGTATACTGCTTTTCAAAGACAACATAATAAACAGCTTACCTTGCATATGTGTAATGAAGTCTTGAAATAGGAATGTCCTGAGATCCAGAGATTGCATTTCCAGAGATCTGTTATTCATTTACAGTATTTATCACTCAGCAACATACTGAGGCAGATGCTTACTGAGGCAGCATGGAGTAGCTTCATGACATGGACTCTGGAGGCAGATTACTTTGGATTCAAGCTTTATTTCTGTCCTTAGGCATGTTACTTAACTTGCATGTGCCTCAGTTTCCTCACCAGTAATGTAAGAGGACAGCAGCACCTACTTGCTAGGTGGCAGGTGAACTTGGGGCCTTGGCTCAAAGAAAGCACTCATTGTGCACCAGTTATTTTAATATTGAACACTTGGGATTTGAGAAATGCTTGACATGATCCCTGCACTAGTGAAGTTTAGAATTAAATGATAAAGATAATGAAAGAGTATCACTTATTAAGGGCAGCACTGCATCCCAAACTACTAAAAGCTTCATGCACCTTATCTCATTTTACAGGTGACGAAAGCAAAGCTGAAAGGATAAGTGCTTATTGTGTGAGCATAAAGACTTCTTTCAGGACTGTTCACTATGAGTTAGGATTGGAAATAAGGCTCAGTGTCAGTTGAAGGGAGTTATATGTTATGGCTTGTGTCTAGATGTCCCCCCAACACCTCATGCGGTCATAGGTGGGGCTTTGCAGAGGTGGCTGGACTAGGCTTTGTGCTGCTGGGATCAGGGATGTGATGCTGAGATTGATTCATGGTGTGATGCTAGGACTAAGGGTGTGAGTGACTAAGTGGTAGCCTGAGTGAGATATAAGGGACAGAAAGTCCCTTTTTGTTATCACTGATCACTTTGCCAGTTTGCTGCCTTCTGCGCACCATGAATGGTTTCTCCTCTGTGATGCCCCTCTGCCATGCCACCTTGCTTTCAAGCCAGCTGATTATGATACTACAAACTGTGACCCAAAATAAACCTACTGGGGACCTGGCCTTGATCCCCCATCTCCCAAACGAATATATTGCAAAGGCTTAAATAAATGAGATAAGTGGTATGATTTTAGGGCTCAGGAGGATCAAAACCCTCTGCAGAGTTTGGGGACTCTGGTGGCTAAAACAGGGATGTCTCTGGATAGCTCGTATTTATTTAGGGAGTTAGAGTGGAAAACACAGGAAATTTAACAGAGCTTGGGAGTGGATCAAGGACTTTTCTAAGTAACAAATTATGTTAATTTAGGAGAACTATCTTAGGAGAAGATCTCCATGTTGCATTTCACCACAGGAGTACAATGCCTGCAGCTACAGTCTTTATTTAGTTAATTGGAGTTGGAGCCAGGTGTCCTCAGCCATTATCTCATCTTTCTCTGGCTTTGCAGCAGCCCTGTGCATATGTTCAATTTCCAGTTTCAACAGTTCCCAGCATAAACCTTTCCTGTTTTCACTCTGAGTGTGGAGCATTTTGTTTCAGCAATGAGAAAAGTAACTAAGACATTCTATAGATACATTGTGTACATCTGTTCAAATGGCTATTATGCAACTGTTTAAAAACCTCCAGCCCGGGTGCTATAATCCCAGCACTTGGGAGGCTGAGACAGGAGGATTGCCCTGAGTTCGAGGCCAGCCTGGACTACATAGTGAGTTCAAGGCCAGTCTGAACTATGCAGTGAGACGCTGTCTTAAAAAAAAAAATGTAGCTCTGCATTTATTGACATGTCCTAGTCATATTAAGTAAATAAGTGAATCATGAAACACTGTATAATATGGTTTAATTTTTATAAAAATAAGCAGTTATGCCAAGATAGATACTAGTGATTTTTTCATTGAAAAATAGGTTCCCTGTTGTTACTTCTTACTGTAAATATTAAATTTATTTATTAGAACTCAACTTACTAGAGCATCAATGTTTAAAAATTTTTTAAAAGAACTGTCATTGTAATGCATACGTACCGTATCAGTTACCTGTTTCAGAGTGACAGGTCATTCCAAAATGCGATGTCTTAAAACAGTCATTTTCTCTTGATTACTGGGTCAGTAACGTGAAGCTTGACCCAGCAAGAAGATCCAGCACTGGGTCATCTCTGGTTGCAGTCACATGGTGGCTGTCTAGGAGGCTCTGGCCCCAGGGCTGTCTCAGTGACAGCAGTGCTGGCTGCCGTGTGACAACAAGTTCCAACAGGGCGAATGGAAGCTGCAAGGCCCAGATGCAGAAGTTTTGTTCCATCATTTCCTCTGTCCTAGTCTCTTTCTTGTCCTTGCAACTCAATACCCAACACCCCAAATTTAAAGGAAGAAAGGTTTATTTTGGCTGATGTTTACAGTCTGTGGTTCCAAGGCAGGATGTACGGTGAGGGGGTACAAGGGAGGTGAGGGTGTTCACTTTATGGTGACCCAGAAGCAGAGGGTGATAGGAGGAGCTAGGGAGGGCGGCACACCCTCCCCGACCACCTCCCCAGTGACTCACCTCTTCTGACAGGGACCCATGTTCTAACATTACCTTCAGCTATGAACGGACACATCTGTGGACTAATCCGCCTGGAGGGGAATACCTCCATCATCTGATCACCTCCCCGAAGCCCCTCCTACAAAGGCATGAGGTGTGGAGGGACATCTAGCTATGAGCCACACCTTCCACCATGTCTTATTTATTAGTCAGGGTAAGTCCCAAGGCCAGTCTGGATAAAGGGAGCTGCATCTAGGTGCCACCTCTGGATGGTGCACATGGAGACAGAAGAATTCTTGCAATCATCTTTGTAAACAACTGGCCATTGTGACAGCCGTGGTTCTTGTAGTTATATTCGAAGCACAAGAGCTTCATTTTCTTCAAGCTTGAAACAAAAAGCATTGCCCATAAGAAATTCCATGCCTGGGCCATGTATAATTCTGTGAGTTCCTGATCTCCTCTGCCCTGTGGAGTAACAGTCACTTGATTAAACTGCAGACCAGATGAAAGAGGAGTCAGCTTGTGGCTGTTTCTGTGGCCTGACCCCAGGACCATCAGCACAAAATGACAAAGTAGGAAATCTCCACTTCTCCTGCATTTGCAGACTTCCCTGTCTCTTCTCTACTGTCCACACATCAAATGTCAGAGAAGTGAGAGGGAGAAGTGCACTGATTTAAGAATGGGATGAAAATGGGATTCATTTGTATTATGCGGGGACATATCAACATATCCTCTAATCTGACGTGGTGGCAAGTATTTCCATGCAAGGTGTGTTTTGTTACAGTGATGACTATGTGTTGAAAAGGAAATCACTCAAGGCTGTTACTGAGTTCTACTTGTCTCTTTTTTCCATATCCCCTATTACTTTCTAAACTACCACATGGTTTGATTATTCACTGGTTTTTGTTTGTCAGCTGTTTTCTCCTGCTAGACTGTAAGTCCTTAGAAGGCAGAGATCTTTGTTTTTTCGATGTGCTAATGATCCCAAGGATCAATAGTGTCTGTGGTAAAGTAAGAGCTTGGAAAATGTGTGTTGACTGATGGAAAGAGGGAAGGGCAGACTGACCTGTGTCCCTAGAAGATCTGAGAAGATGGTGCAGGTAACTCACCCTGACTTTTGTAGGCCACAGAGAGTTGAGGGCGTGTTTCTTGGAAGCTGGATGGATGTTGGTGTACACGGCCCCGGTGCAGGCAGGGTGAGAGAGTTGGTAGCAGAGGTCGATGAGATTATTGAAGAAAGACAGAAGCGGGGATGTGGTGATTTCAAATAGCAAAGACGTGCTTTTACCTCCTGCAGCAGAAAAATGCATCCACTGGGAAACTGGCCTTTCACATTTCTATTAGGATAAGACATGGAGGAGGTGGGTATCTGAAAGATCTGAGGGATGCTATCCCTCTCCTTCAGACTGGCTTCTCACCCACTGTTCCTCCTCCCAGCAGATGCACCCTCGTCCCCCAGTTGCCCACGACAAAACCCCGTGTCAGTTTGGTTTGTCTCTCCCTCTGTATCTGACTAATCACAGGAACAAAGACAGCTGAAATTCTTTCCATCCCTGGTGCCAGTTTTTTGGTTCTGGTTTCCTTATAGGTTAGGTTTCTCAGTTTCCAGTCTTTGGTGGTGTTCATTTCTACAAAATTCTCTGTATATGGTTCAAGCAATCATTCCATAAATATATGATGGAGGTCCTCCCCTGCTGTTCGGTGCCTTGTGACCATCATTCGGATCAAAGGGACACTTTTTGACTTGTCATATAAGACTCTCCATGACTATTTCCTGCCGGCCTCCCCATGAAGACAAAGACCTTGGGTGAAGACACAAAAGCATGACACTTGGAAAGTTAGAGAAAAAAATGGACGCGACTAATTAGGCAGACCAGAGAGAAATAGTTTTTATGAGTATAAATTAAATTGAAAATTTGAAAGTAAAAAGTTGCTTAGATTAGGCAGAACATACACACATGAAGTATAGGAATATTGCTTAAATCAGTGGCACAGAATAAAATTAGTAATATGAATATATCTATCTACCTACCTATCTACCTATCTATTCTCTATTACATAAATATATGGCATATTTTGGGGATAGGGATAGTGCCAAGGAGTATTATACATAAAAAGAATATTATTCATAAAATCTAAATAAATGCATGTCAAATCCAAAGCTTAGTTATTGCTAAATCACAAATAAATAGAATATCAAAATAATAGTGACGGTGGATTGAATTACACTGAATTATAGAAATTTTTGTAGGTACTCATAGAGAAGCTGGGTGGCACACACCTGTAAGCCAAGCATTCTGGGAAGCTGAGGTAGAAGGGTCACTGGTTCTAGCCCACCCTGGACAACTTAGTGACTTAACCAGACTCCTCCTCAGAATGAAAACTAAACAAAGGGCTGGAGCTATAGCTCAGTACAAAGATCCTGAGTTTGGCTTCTAATACTCAAAGAGAAAGAGAAAGAACTCATGTCATCATTTGAAATGACTTACACCCTACTTCTTATTTTGACAATCGGTAAAGGGAAAGAATTAAGTGCTATCCAACCTTTCTATAAGAATGTATCTTAGAGTAGCAAAATAGTTCAATTAATGAAGTAAAGTTCTACTTTGTAGAAGAATGTTAGCTAACAATGTAGAAAACATGACAGAATTAGAAAAGGCAGCATTCTAATCCTTATTAAAAGTATTGATTTATGTAAGTCTGTCCACTTGCTCAAAATGTGTAGGTATACAAGATGAACGTTCACCTAAAACCAAAAGTAACAACACCAAGGTCACTTTTGTGGTGACAAATAACAGGGAAATTAAATGTTCAATGAAGGGTTCAGATCGTCATTACCCTAAGCCAGGACTGAATATTTATCTTGTCGGATATGACTAAAATACAACATGAAGCACAGCGCCATCTCTTAAATAGTCTGGCAGTAAAAATAACTTGAAGTCATCAACTCTTTTAACTTTCAGATTCAAATTTCAGGGCTTGAGGAACAAGTTGCATGGCAGATCAAGGTAGCAAACAAACTCAAAAAGGAGGACAACTGGCCAGGGCTCTTCCCCAAGGTAGTTTTTTTTTTTTTTTCCTTTCTTTTTTTGGTAGTGGGAATCGAACTCATGTCCTTGCGCTTGCCAGGCAGGCACTTATGCCACTGAGCTAAGTCCCCAGCCCAAGGTAGAATCACCATGAAGCAGAAAGAGGATCTGCGTGACAAAGCAAAGTGGGTAACTGGGTTGTGGTTTGACTAAACGGGCTTAAAGCCCACTTTGAGGACACACTGAGAAATCTGAATAGAGACTGGGTCCTAGGCAAGATAAAATGTCCTGATATGCAACGTCAGAAAACCTCCAGTAAGATAAGCAGACAACAGAAACATAACATTTTAAAAAACACCCAAACATATGTATTTATGAGATGTGATTTAACAAACGAAGTGTGATTTAAACAATGGAGAATGTTTGAGTTTTTAAAATTTATTGCAATAAGAGACACATTGCAGTGAATTTCTCTCAAAATACTCTCCTTTTCTTCAAACACATTCATCATTCCACTGTCCTTGCCACTTTCCGAAGCAGTTCTAGAAGTCCTCTTTTGTGCTGTCTTCAGCTGCATATGGCGGCTGGCTTGAGGGCCTGAATCAATTAAAAATGCATATCCCTTATGATTATTTTGACTTTGGGAAGGAGCCAGAAGTTACATAGTACCAGATCCAATGAATAAGGAAGATGAGGACACACCGTCATGTGTTATATGACAGAAATTACCATGAACTGTACATCAGTGAAGGAAAGTAAAGAATACGGTGAATGTTTAACTTAAAAAATTATCATAAAAGACCTATTGCTATTAAATCTTGGTCCAAGGTGCAGCAAAATGGGCAATCACAAGGTTGGCATGAGGTGGGGCAGAACTATGGTCAACCAATAAAGATTACGAGTGTAATTGCTCAGGTAAAATTGATTAAATTGGGATCAAATGGGAAAGCAAGTCACATAGCAAGCGGGCATAAATACAGAACGGAGGATTTTCCTGTAGGGTTTGGGTCAGTGGCTCTTTCTGGCCTCCTCAAAGTGAAGGATACTTACTTAGAATATTGATGCCTGTTGTTTATCCTTAGGAAGTATGTGGGGGCATTTGTTTTTCTTTTTTTCTTGAGATCTGGCCCTCTGAGGAGGTGTCTGCCTCCCCCACAGTTGCAAGGTATCTTGTCTTCTGCACTAGCTCCTTCGAGGGCCTAGACCTATTTGACTGCCTGTAATATTTTTTATCCAACTTAGCTGCCTATAACAGTACTATTCTTCGGTATTTCAGGGGAAACGTGATTGTAATTCCATGTCATTAATATTAGGGTGTTGAGAGTAGTTTGCATCCTCAATTTTCTTTTCCTTTTTATGATCTCCCTCTCCTCTGGGAACATGGATTAGAAAACATTTGCACTCAGTGTGAGAAAATCTTTGTCACTTAAAGGCAGTAACAGTAGAAATGATTTCTAGCTTAGGACAGTCTCTCTATGTCTAAACATCCCTAGGCCACCTCCTGATCCCTGCAGTTTCATGTATTTCATGCACTTGTGCTCCCTCTAGAGGAGCAATATAAAAAGTCAGGGCTGTCAGCATTTGTCCCAAGTTGAGGTTGAATTTTGATACTCAAATTACCTTGAATCTTGTACTCTGAATAACTACTATGAAGATAACCATATGCAATGTATTAATTATTTTAACTTCTATTGATCTGTTTTGAAACTCTGTTTTATTGTTATTTTTATTTTTTTCCTCTTTAAAATAAAAAAGTACCATTTTGCTAGGATTAGTATTTCTGATTTTTCTCCAGTTTTGTCTGCTATAAAATGCACATAAAATGGTGCATCCCACTTTCTTTTTCTTACTGTGCTTTCTAGGGAGTAATGTTGTAATAAATACATGCACTTAATAAATTGTAATAATTTCTCCTGTTGCTGAGCAGATATATTGCTTCCAATTCTTATGGTCAACTACATTTCACATTTTAATGCATTGTAGTGTTTCTCACATTTGGGTTTCTTTCTCTTTTTGGGAGATGGAGGTTGCTGGGCAGGCCAGGAAAGTGCTATACTACTAAACTACACTTGGATTCTGTTCCTAGGATTTATTCTCAGCTGTGAAATTACCAAAGCAAAGAATGTGATCTTTTTGGAAATGACAGTATATATTTCTACATCACTTTCCAAAAGATTCATATCAATTCATGTATCATCAGCAAGTAATGAAAATGTCAGTTTCAACACACCCACTCAGCACTGGGTACTACTGTTTTTAAAATGCGTTGATCATTTAGTGAGGCGAAAAAGTGCTATCTCACTGTTTTGATTTGAATTTCTTTAACATTTGGTAAAGTTGTAGTTTTTTTTCCAAGTCTATGAGTTTTATTTCCACTTTGGAGGTCTTTTTGGAAATCTAGTTTTTATTTTTTAGGTCCTCTCAGTGCCTACAAGTTCAGCAATTAAATTCTAAATTATACTAAAGCACCATAAAGTTAGGTCTGGAAGGGGTACTTCCTTAGATTCTCAATGAACCGGAAGTAAAACCAAACCCACTTCATTCCCTAAGGGAATGCAAGAAAACCGAAAAAGTAGCAGCACAGAGGAAGAAAGTAAAGGAAACCCCATGTGTGAGAAATTACTATCAGGAGCAAGCAGTTCCTGTGAGCTCTGAGTCTCCATTTACCTTACCTTGTGGATTCACGAAACAGGATGCTCTGAAGTGTTTTAGGATTGTCCCAGTCAAGTTCTAGCACCTGGACAGTTCATGGGCCCACCGCACAGCTTCTCTGATGAGGAAGGCATCATCGTCTCTTAGCATAAGAGAATCTCAGAAACACAAGTTCTCGCGAGGTTCAGCTCGGTGGGTCATAAAGCACCATGAGCCAGAATTAGCAGGTGCAGACCCACAGTGATATCACACAGCCTTCGTTAGCTAAATACTCATTTTGAACTCCAGGAACTAAATAGATTGGGATTTATTAAAATTTCCAGCTATTCAAATTTTTGTCATCCACATGCCCAAACTAAAAAACCTAATAGATTCAGAGTGTGAAACTCCTGAAAACCACTAAGTGAAAGGGAGACAATTGAACAGGGGAAAAGATTTGAACAGATCCTTTATAGGCAGGGATAGCCAAAGGCCAATCAACACAGAAAAGGTGTATCGGTGATACGCAGATTAGAATCACAATAGGATGTCACTGTGCACCTCAGAGTGACTAAACTGGCATAGAGAGATAATAGGAATTAGGAGTGAGTACACAGATCAACTAGAACTTCCATATACTGCTGTAGGAGTCTAGACATTTATACGACTAAAAGCCTGTTTGCCAGTGTTTACTAAAGACAAAACTTATCATCTGACAATTATGTTCAGTTATATCCTTAATACAAATGCAGGCATTCATTCCCAAAAGACACGTAAAACTGTTTACTGTTTGTAGTAGCCGCCACCAGAAATCCCTCAAAAGTCATCTACAATGGAATGAGTTAATATATTGTGGTTGATTCATACAGTACAATACCATACACTACAGCAAAGGGAATAAACAAAATATAGCTCTGAATAGTGTGGTTGAATTTCATAAACAGAGTGCTGAGTGGAAGAAATCAAGCACACACCGAATGATTCCATTTATATAAAGTTCAAAAGTGAAGAGATTATTATATGCTATTAAAACTTGAGAAGGTGGTTCCCCCTTGTGGTAAGCTGGTAGTTAAAAGGTAATTATAGACAGGTCTGAGACTCTAGTAGCACTATACTCTGATTTTATTCTGGGTGCTGGTTAGCTAGATATGCGAATTTATTCCACTGTCTACTTATAATTTGTGTACTTTTCTATATGTATATTATACTTCCATAAAAATTTGAAACTTTTATAGAGACATTGAAAAAGGCCTAAGTAAACTGGGAAATATACCAAATTAATTAACAGAGACATTAAAATCTCAATAGATTTTTGTAATTTTTGGTGGAACTTGGAAAACTTATTTTAAATTTTATACAAAAATACAAATCACTAAAATTAACAGGAGTCACTTGAAAAAGAACTAGGTAGAAGGATTTAACATACCAGGTATTATAAAATTACAGTGACTAAGACAATAAACCAACAAAACAAAAAGAGATACAATTTTGGAAACTTAATATGTGACAGGAATGATATTTAATGGGGGAAAGAATAAACTTTTGGTAAATGATTCTGGGACATTGCTATTTATGTGGTAAAAGTACAGAATTACTTATCTAACTGATATACAAAATAAATCTACATCATATCTTATACAAAATAAATCATAGATGGATTAAAATTCAAGAGAGAAAGGCAAAACTAAAAGCTTTATAGTAATATAGAGAAATATTTCATTCCAAGTTCAGAAAATATTTCTTAAGACATAAAAAGATTAGCCATATGAATTAGGTGATAATAATTTGTGTTTATTAAAAGTCATAGAGATTACAGAATGGGGAAAGAGTTTTGTAGCATATAAACGGTATGGTGTCTACAAATTAACATGAAAAGACAGACATTATATTAAAAACTTAGGTAAATGCTTTACATAAAGAAAATTTCCAAGGCGTCAATAAATATATGAAGAATGTAAAACATCATTATTATTAACAGAGCAGACACATTAAAAGCTCAGTGAAATGCCATTACAAATTTACCAGAATGAATAAAGTCAAATCTGACAATAAAAAGTGTTGCCAATGATGTCGAGCAGTAAGAACTATCAATTAAAACCAGTAGTGTAAACTGGAAAACAACTTTTATGATATAAGAAAATTTCAAGGGGCACATACCATACAGTCCTCAATTCTGCCCCTGGGTGTATGCTTTAGAAATGCTCTTGTACCATGCCCAACACAGGACATTATTTGTAAGAGAGGCAAATCCAGAAGCAACCCAACTGGTCACTGAGGCATGTGATATATTCATGTAACAGAATAGTATCTGGCAATGAAAACACATGAACTACAGCTACACAGTGAGGATGACTCTCACATCTGTGATGCTGTGGAGATCACCCAGACCTGCTTTGCTAAGTCAGTGCTCATCTCCCGCAGCTTCTGTCCATGTTGGCTGTCAATGGTTCGAACTTTCCCTTCACTGGAAGACTGCCCATGGCTCAAAGGGGACCTCCAGGACACCTTGATCAAAGACACATTGACATCCATCACAAGTGTCTCTGTGGGACCAATACTGTGATGTGCGTCAAGCACTGAGTCCTCTTGGGGTCAAGGTGAAGCTGAGCCCTGTTCCTTACTCTTTTTCTGCTCTTACTTACCTTGATACCTTCACTTACAGATCACCTGCTCCTGAGTCCTTATCTTAGGCTCTACCAATGAGGCACTTGTGCTGAGAACTGGTGTTATACTTGAGACAAAGACAATAACTATACTTTACACATAGGTGATAAAGAAAAACAAGGACATAATTTCTCTAAAGCCATAATTTCTCTTAGAGGGCAGAGCAGTTTTCAGGGTAGGTACACAGAAGCTTCTGGTATAGACAATGTGTTTATTCACATGCAAGATGTCTACATGCACATTCACTTTACAATTCTTAGTTAGACCATACATGCATCTTGTATGCACTAGTTAGTAAGCATATGCACTAGTTAGTAAGCATGACACATGCCAAAAAGGAATGGTCATGTAGGGCTGAGGGTTTAGCTCAGTGGCATAAGCACCTGCCTTGCAGGCGTGAAGTCCTGAGTTTGAAAAAAAAAGAATGGTCATGTAATTAGGAGAGGTCTTTTTGGTTTCAGTTTAAATAGAAATGTCTTTTCTAATCTTTCTCACATTGTTGAAATTTTCCTTGTAGCCTACTATAGAATCAAGGCTTATAAATATTTCATGTGTCATTTTTTTCAATAAAATGTTATGGATTTGTATATAATTTGATATCCATTAATGTAATTATACATAAAATCATTCTGTTAGCTAGTGATAAAAGCTGAGAAATTATAACAGTTTAAAACATTTATTTCAGGATTTTGGGGGTCAGGAATCTGCACAATTTGGCTTCTGACTCAGAGTTTGTCTTATTTACTTTTCTCCTGTTGCTGGGACAAAATACCCAACACCCAAAGTTAAAGAGGGAAAGTTTTATTTAGCTCATAGTTTGTAGAGGTTTCAGTCTGTAATCAATAGGTTCCAAGGCAGGGTGGCATGGCACAAGGGCAACAGTTCAAGGCTACAGAAGACAGCAACAGTAACAAGAGCAAAAGTGGGGAACAAGCCTATTTTCCTTTCTTATATTCTAAGCAGGCTACCCACTCTAGGGAAGGTGTAGCACTCATACCATTCTAGGGCAGGTGTAGCACTCACACCATCTCCATGCCCTCTTCTTGCATGGCTCAGGATGTTTACAAAGTGAGGACACTGGCCCATTGCTCAGTTACTTAGTTAAGCTTCTAAACTTCTCAAGTTGATACAATGAATCAACCATTACAACATCCTGGACTGTAAACAGCTGCCCAAGGGCATGTCCTCTATACCCTAGGATGTAGAACTGCTGAGCTTCTTAGTTAAGCTTCTAAACTTAAATTGACACAATCTATCAACTGTTACTGGGTCTCTTGCAAGGCTGCAGTGAGGATGTTGACCAGGAATATAAAAGACAGAAATTCTGTATGTTGCAGCAATATAGATGAGCCTAGAAAACATAATGCTAAGTGAAATAAATCAGATTCTCATTTTTAGAAGCTGGAAAAGTTGACCTTATAGAGGTAGAGTAGAGTTGTGGTTACTATAATTTGGGAAGAATAGGGGAGATGTCAGTTATCAGATTAAAAAATACGGTTAGATAGGAAGATTAAGATCTAGTGTTGTGTAGAATGACTATAATAACTAATTGTATGTTTCAAAATAGAAAGGATTTTTACTCTTTCCAATACAAAGAAATAAATATTTGAGGCAATGGATATCTTAATGATGGATATACCTGGCCATTGAACATTGTTTATGTGTGTTACATCATCATACTATACCACATGAAAATTTATAATTATTATGTATCAATTAGAAAAAAATATGTTGGCCAGGGCTGTAATTAGCTCAAAGCTGGACTCAGAAGGAACCACTGCCAAGAAGGAGGACTTCTCCTGGGTTGGGGACAGAGAACCTCAGATCCTTGGCCAGTGGCTTCCTCAGTATTCTGCCCTGTGAGACCCTCCATAGCTCACAGCATGGACATTGGTTTCCATCGGAGGAACAAAGCAAGGCTTTTGCTGTAACCTAACCGAGAGTGCAATATTGCAGGTGTTTCTTGCTGTATTCCACTTAAAGAAAGCAAGTCTCCAAGTCTAGCTCATACCATGGGGAAAGGGATTCCCCAAGGGCATGAATATCCAAAGCTATAGTTTGAATGTGTCCCCCAAAGTTTTTAAAAAAATTTTTATTTTAAAGAAAATAAAACTCAACAAAACAAAACAGGCTGTCATGCAATGTGAAAATGCCATATAATTTTTTTTTTGGGTACCGGGAATTGAACTTATGACCTCTCGTTTGCCAGGCAGGTGCTTAAGCCACTGAGCTAACCTGCCATCTAATATTTTTTATTTTACTTTATATTGGTTTATGCTTGTGATAAATAATAATTATGTTTGTTTTATTTTAAAGAGACTAAAAAACCCCAACAAAACAAAACAGAGTAAAGCCAATCAAAACAAAGCAGTGAAAGTGGTACAGAACTAAGCAGGATAATAGGAAGTAAACAATGGCTACTGTCGTGTATCTTGGTTATCTTCACAATAGTTGTCCATTCCATCAGATGTAGTAAAATCAAATAAAGCAAAACAGAATAAAACCAATCAGAACATTGAATAAAACCAAATACATTGGAACAAAACAAAACAATGAGAATAATAATTGGATTTCAAAAGTAAGACAGAAGGAAATCCCCCATATTTGCTATGCTGTACACCGTTATCCTCCTAGTAGATGCTCAGAATACCAGCCTTATGCCTGCAAAGTCAACCAAACAATACAAGCATGCAGTTTTTGTACCTCGGTTGCTATCAACTCATCCTGTCCTCTGAACCAGCCAGTTGCTTACTGGGCTGTGTGTGGGTGTTACTGCTTCTCAGCCTTCGTGCTGCTTGGCTCATAGGGAGGGTGAACTGGTTTCTCTCTTCCTGGGCCCCACCTTGGTTTACACGGCTTTCCATAAAGGTGAACTGGCTTCTTGATGTGCTCCTTCCAGACCCAGCATGGCTTCTGCTAATTCACAAGAGGGGTGATCTGGGTTCTCTTTTCCTGGGCCCCTCCTGGTTTGTGCAGTTTACCAGAAGGGTGAAATGACTTCTTGACGTGCTCCTCCCAGACCCAGAATGACTTCTCTTTGCAGAGTTCTTGCATTGAAAACTTACTCCCCAATTTACATGTTGATGGCATGTTGGGCCTTTGGAAAGTGGTTAGAGCTAGAAGAGGTCATGAGGATGGAGCCCCCATAATAGGGATTAGTGGCTTTATTTACTTTGCTATAGTGGGGATGGAAAAAATTGTTGGTTTTCTGAGAGGAGCAAGAGCAACCTGTTTCCAAGCTTCCCATCACTCTGAGGTAACTTACTGGCAGGCTTCTCCTGCATTGCTTTGAGAATTGCTAGCCATCGTTAAATAAAATCCTGGGAGATAGTTATGTAGGCATAAACAGCTGGGTCACAAATTCACGTCTAACAGTCAGAGATGTTGCCCTTGACTTTGAGAGTGGGGCTCTTTCTGAAACATGGCTCATTGTCTTTCCCCACAGTATTAGTTCATGTATGGTGGTTATCTTTCAAAGTCGTTTGTTGGTCTGAGGTTTGAGTGGCTCTGGAGAAGCCTTTTTTTTCCCCTGTGGGTGCCCCCTGGTCTCCTGACATGAATTATAGGTGAATTACTGTACTTAATCTATACTTACCATCCATCCTAAACGTATATCTTGTCTATTTGATAAAAATCTGATTATGTGGCAATAAAAATGCTAGTATATAAAAATGAAATATTTTTCTTTATCTTGATTAAGGATGAGGCATGAAATCAATGACATTTTGATTTCTCCACTACTTCCTTAATACTTTTTCCATTATGTTTTTATTGCCATAATAACTCAGTGACCTAAAGTGTTCACTATTGATTGTATTGGAAAGCTGCATGCTGATATGTGTGTCTGTGTGTGTGTGTCTATTTTTGAGACAGGGTTTCCTATGCAGCTCAGGCTGGCCTGAATTCACCTTGTAGCCCTGGCTGGCCACAATGATCCTCCTGCCTCAGCTTTCTGAGTCCTGAGTCCTGGGATTATGGCCGGCTGGTTTTTAAAAACCATTTTAAACTCATTGCCTTATTTTCTGTTTTACCTAATATTACTTTTAGTTCACATATGAAGGGTAGATTTTTGGTCTCATATTTTATGTTTTTAAGGATCACTTTAGTTTAGATGGGCCAATCACAATCAGTAAATCATTACACTTTTTTAAAAAACCAAAATGAGAACTGAGATGTTTTTAAGATCGTAGAATGAAATCGGATATTACCAATTTAATGAATTATGTTGTGTGACCTTTACTGTCTTATTCCTCTATAAATTGATGTCAGCAACTTACCAACTTCATCGTTTGCCCAAGTGTGTATCTAACCTGCTAGACTAATCTCCAGCATCAATGATCTGATTTTGGGCCTTGTCGATTGAAAATCTAAGCCTCATACTGCAGCACATGGTAACACTTTACATTCAATTGTGAGTGTTAACTTTATCCTGTTTTTCCATTGAGATTCCTAGTATTTTCTATGAATGTAAGATCCTCATAAGACTCTATAAGCTCAATTTAAAATATGCTTTCTGATCAGATTTCTACTCAGTTCTGGTTTATTGTACTCCCTGGCATTAGCATTGAATTAACAACAGTGGCAATGACAAAATCAAATTTATTTCTTTTCCCTATTTGACACTGTAGTGAATATGGCAGGTTCTAAATGCCTTTGTTGTATTTCCAAGACTGAATGAATTCTGAGTTCATTCAGGTTTTTATGGTCTGGAAGATTGGAATGCTCACCTTGCAGATACTAGGAGACCCGAAGACTTCATTGCAGTGGGCAGTGGTGCACTGGTGGAGCGGGGAGCCCTAATCTCTGCTTACCTGTGAGCTGGGTTCTGCTCCCTTGGGAACACCCATGCCAGCAATCCCAGCCTCCTGGGAAAGAGTAATTCCAAGAGGAGGTTATGCAGATGAAGTGCGGACCTGCCCCTAATGCTGAAAGGAGGCTGAGAGTTTGCATTTTCCCTAAGTTCTGGACACTGCTGCTGCTCACTGAGGGTCAAGCTTGGAGCATAGATGGGCCTGGAGCACGGGGATTCTCAATCCAAAGCAGATGCTGAGGCTTACATGGCTGCTGAGGGTCCAAGGCCATTCCTGACTTTGGGGCATGCAGGATTTCTCTGCTCCTCAAAAGTTTCAGGAATGCCTGGCCCAGTCGGCCTTTGAAGAATGTGTGGCACTCAGTTGACAGTCCTAAAATTTGCTTCCTTCTGGGCCTGGCTAGGTAGAATATTTCAACTACACACCATAACCCAGCAACTTCATTTCAATGTGTAACTGCAATCTGCTGCCCAGATAAAGCAGGAACCTGTGGAGAACAGTGCAGGAATCCTAAGAGGGGCGCCCTTCCCTTGAGTTACTGAGACCCACAGAAGCTGTGCAGTGTGTGCCTGCATTTCAGACCCTCACATCCTCCGCAGGGAGGCCCTGTCTAGTGCATGGACTGCACAATTGCACAGGGCCCCTCACGACCACTCCCATTCTCTCTGGTGCTCCCCCCAAACCCTGACCACAACCCATGCCACCAGCAGATCCAGCCCAATTCCATCCGGCCGCGCTACAGCAGCAACTCCCCACCCAACACAATCCTCCTTTCATCCTACGTGCCCCGGAGCAGAACTTTACTTTAGACCGAAAGTGCAGGCCCTGCATCTTCTTCCCATTTGCCCTGTCTACTTCTTCACTCTCTCAAAATAGGATTTCATGTAAATGAAGTACACTGTGTTAGTGTGTGTTTGTGTGTGTGTGTGTGTTCCATAAGAAATGTAGCTAGAGCTGGGGATTTAGCTCAGTGGCATAAATACCTGACTGGCAAGTGTGCAGTCATGAGTTCAATCCCTGGTACAAAAAAAAAAAAAAAAAAGAAAGAAAGAAAAAGAAATATAACTGTGTGTCAGGCATGGTGGTACAAGTGTAATGCCAGCACTCTGGGAGGCTGAGGCAAGAGGATCTTACATTCTAGCTTAGCCTGGAAAACTTAGTGATTTAGTGAGATTCTGTCTCAAAAAAAAAAAAAAAAAGTTGGGATGTAGCTCAGTGCAAAGGCTCTGGTTCAATCCTCAATAATAGAGAAAAAAACCTTGGAAAAATAAAAGCAAGCATCAACTGCTAATTATTTTCTTTTGTGCTTGGGGGACTGAACCCTGGTGCTTCATAATGGGCTATATCCCCAACCCTTTTTAATTTTTAATTTTGAGATAGGGTCCAGCTGATTATCTAAATTGCTTGAGCTGGGCTCTACTTTGTGATCCGTGGCTTCAGCTTCCCAGAGTGCTGGGATTACAGGAGTGTGACAGCATGCCTGGTTTTAGGGTATTTCCTACACACACATATTTGTAGATCATACCTTAAAATAGTTTGTCCCATGCCGGTTTTACTTATTATAAGTCTTCTTAATATTTGTTCATCATTTGAAAAAACCTTTAATGGCTGAATGTGTTTGTGTAAATGTGTGTGTGTATGTGTGAAAATCTGTTTTTGCCCTCATTCTGGTCTTTGTTGTTGTTATTACAACTTACATGCTACAGAGGAGGGTTTTGAGTGTGATCTGACAGCCTCTCTATTCCTGGGAGAAGGTTCTGGAAGGAGATTACAAGAACAATAGAAAAGAACACTTTGGGTCCTAACCACACATTATCAGTTTACCATTAAGGGTGCACAAATTTACAAACCCATCAGGAGAACATGAATGTTCCTCCTTGTTTTTCTATGAGTCATAATTTTTTCCTTTGCTTCTCAATCATTTGATTTTACTTTTTTGTTTCTTTGTTTGGTGGGATATATTTCTACATTTATTAACCACCCATGCTGCATCTTAATGTACCATATTAATTCAGGTACACTATGCAGTTTCCAGGTGGAGTTATAATCTGTACCTTGAGACCATAATGTTATATGAAATAAATCAGACACACAAGCTTAAATATTGCATGGTTTCTTTTACATGAGAAACCCAACATATAAATTAGAGAGCAAAGTAAAAGACAGACATAGGAAATGGAGAGACAGATCTTTCGCAAATGGGAAGGGGACCAAGAGATGGAGAGAGGAGGAAGATGGGAAAAAAGAATGAAGATGTGTAATGTACATGTACTGACTCCCCATAAGGAGTGGGATCATTATGTACCACAAACATGTACTCATAAAAATTAAAATTTTAAAACTGTCTGCTGCCCTTTAATCCCTGCCGGAACTGCAGCATCCTGTCTCCCTGTGGAGTTCTCAGGAGACAGCCTCACCCTCTGGTTGACTACCGGCAGATTCTACACTGCATCACAACTCTTAGCAGTCTGACTCCCCACAGTGGACAACTGAACAACTCCTTGGCCAGGACTGAGTCATTCTTCTACTCAGCACCTAATTAATCAACTGTTTGGTGCAAGGTCTGTGCCATTGCTCTAATGAACTAATAAATAAACTAATGGGGATCACTGCAGAGTTGATTTTAACTTAATGTGGACTTCATCAGGATGGCAAATTGACATTCTATGTAAAACAAAAAGAGGCAATTTAAGCCCTTGGATAAACTGAACAAAATAGTAATGCTAGAAAGACAGTATACAAAAATTTATATGATTGCTGATGACTGTTCTAAAAAGGGAAGCCCTTTCTTTATTTGAAGAAAGTAATTGCCTCAGAAAAATGTTATAAAATTATGTTTATTGATTCATCTGGAGCCTTATCAAATTACCTGGACAATCATCATAAGACTCATTTCAAAAGGGCAGCACAAAAAAGATGCATTTCTTCCGTCAAAAGAAAACCATCATATTTGGATAAGAAACGTACAGTGAAAACTAACCTTCCAAAACAACAGCATTTTTTCTTATGTCACACTCTCAGATTATACCTCGTATCTTCCTAATTAAGCTTTACAGTTTTGCTACACAAAAGAAAGTCACACGTCACTTTGTTAATACCACCTCTGAGACATCGCAAAAAACCAAGACAAACAAAAGAATGAGGCGGTGAAGCTGGGAATGCGTCTTTGCTTGGGCGAGCTGATTCCAGTGTAGCAGCTCTCCATCTCCATGTCAGCATCGGAGTGTGTTGGGGTACAAGGGGACTCCAGGATGCTAAACTGTCCCAGCATCCCTGGTCTGTCCTTTTACCAAAACTGAAAGCTCTTGCCTCAAGCTGGATTAGACTTTCCCGCACTTTTCCCTTAGGGTTGTAGTGTTGCTACCATCGTAAACTGTTAAAAGTGCAATTAAAGTGCTAAGTTGTGCTCCTTTTGAACCATATCCTGCTCCGGTTTTGAAAGCACAGTTTGCAGAAGGCGCGATAACATCTGTCTCTCCAAAGAGCAGAGTATCTCTTAATGAGCGGCATTAAAGTCATTGCCACCACACTCAACTGACCCACTGGATCCTAGTGAGCTTCGCACTGGGACACATCTGCTGCTTCACAGATCTCGACTCGGCTGATACAGCTCTCTGCAGAGCTACACAGCACTACCCTTCGAAGAGCCATAAATCCTCCCTGCAAAAAAATCCATCAATTCGACACACCCATCAAATGGAAAGTTCCAGACACTGAAAGAACATTTTGCAACCCACTTCCAACAAATATTGACTCCTACTGACATCCCTGCCTCCATACTGTGTTTCAAACGATAATGGCTTTTGCTTTTCTGAGTTGGGGACACAGTCATATCTAACTTCATGTCTACTGATAGCTTTGTGTCTCCACCTGAGGCCGTCTGTTCTCAGACAGTGGCTGGAGAAGTGTTCTGTGTGCTTGACCTGGTTGCATGTCCCATTTCACTTCTCTGAAGAGCACCTGTAATTCAGGTCATACTTAGTCCAACTGACACAGAAAATGATTACATGGGAACAATTATGATATGAAATAAACAAGTCAGGTGCCACTGGAAATAAATAACATAAGACACTGCTAAGCTGTTTAGAGAACACGCATCACATATTGTAAACAGTGGTGCTTCTACTGTATTTAAATAAGATTCCCTGGTGTCAAGACTTCTCTCAAAATTGTAGGGACACCAGGTACAAACATTGGGACATTAATATCATTGCTATAAGACATACAACATATACACTTTTAATTCCTGTTAACATGAAATGAAAAAAAAAGTACCAAAATGGTTCATGAATAACAGTGCCAACACATTCATTGGACATATCAAGTAGTTCCAAAGATATACCTAGATGCTTTTGTTAGGGGAGATAACTTTTCAAGATTTAGAGGCTAAGGTTTTGTATTTTTTTTTTAAACATGAGTGATTTGAAAACATGATTCATCCTTCAGTTTACCAGGCGGCGTGAACCTTGGTCACAGACTGGATTCCACGTTAGTTTGGTAGAAGTGGCAGTGCCAGTTTCTATACAGAAGAGGTCTTATGAAAATCTTGTGAAAAAACATCCGAAATACTGAAGTTCTGAAAATGATAAAGATCCAAGGGTCCACGATTGAAATCACAGAGAGAAAACGCAAGGCTAGGAGGTCGTCTGGCTCTTCTTGGACAGCTTTAAACGCTCCATAGTAAGCGCGATACTGTTTTGAGGAAAAACATTCCATTATGATGCGAAACAAGGATGGCAAAAATGAATTCACTTCACTTACCTTTCTGTATGAACAACGGTGGCTTAGCTTGGAAAACTCCTTTGTGGTAAATTTATAAACAGCTGAGGGCTCTGCAGCTGGTGGGTGGGAGTGAGGGGCCTGGAAGTGGAGAAATGGAGGAATGTGTGACAGCCCCACTCTGACAGACTCCCTCTCTCCTGTGAGACCATGAAGACACACAGAAGCTTCCAGAAACAGATGCTCTCTCCAGCCTGCCCTCGCTCCTGTACTTCATGCAGTCTTTTTTTCTGTCTGCTTCTTATCCCCTCTTAGCTTTCTTGGAAATAAGTCTGCTTGTGCAATGTCACATGTACAGAGAGATCATTGAAACAGAAGCTTTGAATCAATATGAAGGGCCAAGAAATATGACAATGAGAAGGCATGAGGTGACACGAAGAGGGACCTCTTCACCTCATGAACGCGGCTGTGCTCACTGATGGCATAGAAGGTGAACTCTCCATAGCTGACCTCTGCTTTTTCAAACTGGGGGCAAAAACATGCAGGAAAATAAAGCCTACATACTTATGTCCAGACTATGGTCTCAGGCTTCCCTGAGGTCCCGGTAGCCTCCCCGGAACCCTCCCAAGTGCTCAAACCATGGCTCTTTCTGCCTTTTGGCCCATCCTGCTGCATGGACTGACATTGCACCTGCCTACCATTGGCCACCTTTCCTTCTCGCCTTACACTTCCTGTGCCTACTGAGATTCTAAACCCGTAACAGGGCAAATGGATTCTAATGGAACCAAAATGTTGCAAATGCAACATTATAGGAGGAGGGAATATGGGTAAGTGCAGAGAGCAGACCTGTTCAAGCAATCAAGGAACATCTCCTGGAGAAGACATTTTCCCATAATCATTTCCCTATCTTTTTGCTACCTTCTCTATAAGGCATTTTAGCTGGCTTGTCCACTCCTCCTGAGTGCCCTTAGGAGGATGCCTTTTGTTGTCTCAGCTGTTACTCAGATCAAGATGCCCTTTCTTGTCACTACTGCTTAAAAGTAATAATAGCCATAATAGGCCAATACCCACAGCCAGCTTGTATTTCCAGGCACTTCCCTGAGTACTTTAAAATATTTATCTCTACAAAAACACATGAAGTAGATACAATCATCATCCCCATTTTGCAGGTGTGGAGATGGACTTAGTGCCCAAACAGTACCTCCCTTCCAGCTGTATCTCAAAGATGACTCCCTTTCTGACTACCTGGGATAGAGTCCCCTGCTGGGACATGTGACTCCAGAGAAACTGCTCCCACATCTTTAAGTGAGAATCATTGTACCTAAGTTTCCAAGATCCTTGTGAAATTTAGGTTTTTTTTTTTTTTGAGAACAGGTTCCAGCCTACAGTAAGAATTTGGTAATTAGCTGGTGTTATTATTTGATTAATGAAGAATGGTCTCATGCTCCTCTGTGGTCCTTGCCATTCCTGCATGCCATAGGGAGGCGACACAGTGACCTGTTTTGTACCCTTACAATGCACTACAGGATACCTTGGATGTGGTAGGTACCAGAAATGCACTGAAGGATACGCAGATGACAGTACACTATACACTTCTGTTGATTTAGAAAAACAAACATTTTACATGAGTTCTATATTTGCCACTTTCCCCTCCAAGTATAGTACAGTAAAATATATGTCCAACTGTGTGAGAGACAATACCTGATTTACTGGGATTTAGGTGACAGGATGACAATTGAATAAGTAAAACAAACCATTTTATTTCTATATAGTATTTATCTATGTCAATCATTTTAGGTTGTCTGCCTTTTTAGTTTGTGGTGCTGGGGGTCAAACCCAGGATCTCATGCATACTAAGCATGAGCTACACCCCAGCCCGCTTCTCTGTATGGTGAAGTCGTTAGATTTGTATGAGAAGTGGATAGCTCTGCACCAGGCATTTTTAGAGGCTCAATTTACATAATCGGTGAGAGAACAGCGCCCTCTGTTGGGTGTAGGAGTCATGGAGAAAATGTCCAGCTAGATGGAAACCTGTAGGGGTAGGTAGCCTGCAGAAGTTCTCTCAGCCGTCCTCCTTTTATGTAGTTCATGACCACAGCACCCTAGAACGCACCCTCTGCTCCAGCCCTTTAAACGCACCCTTTCCCTTTTCCTCTGCACCCATCTTTGGCTCTATCACCACCTTTGCAAGGAGCATCTTCATGGGTTCTGCCTTCGGAAATGGCTCATAGGCATGAGACAGCTCAGGGCATGCAGGCTGTCCTCTGCCACTGACTCCCTGGTTCTGACGAGGAAATGACCCAAGCTGGTCCTTATCTTTACACTTGGATTTTGAACCACTCAGTGATGACATCCCATTTCGATCTGTGCCCCCTCACCCCTACCAGCCTCCAATAAATTGTGGATGTCTAAGATAAAAAGAACTCCGATGAAAGTGTGTTAGACCCATACAGAAATGTGCTGCAAACTGCCTTAAAGTTCATTCCCTAGGTGCTATAGCGTCATTCTGCTGCATCAAATTGCAAGTTTGAAAATATAATCTATTTAGGTATCTTATCCTAATTAAATATGATTGTGAAGTTAATTTTTTAAAACATTAGACTCAAGAAGGGACTGGAAGTGCAGCTCAAAGTGTAGAGGGGTCTCTGGCACCTATGCAGAGTCAACAAGGTCAAAACTTCTCATACATATGATGCTCTTTGGTCCAGTGCCATAGCTTATGCCTGTAATCCCAGCTGCTCAGGAGGCTGATGCAGGACAGTCGAGAGTTCAAGGCCAGCCTGTGTAATTCAGTGAGATTTCTGTCTCAAAAAATAGTAATGCTTGAGAAGGTAGCTCAGTGGTACAGTGCTTGCCTAGCATGTGTGAGGTCCTGGGTTCTATCCTCAGTACTGGAAAAAATTATATATATATATATATATATATATATATATATATATATATATCACATTATTTGGCTTTTTCATTTTGTTCACTCTCATTCTCTCACCAGTGAACAGTGAATTTTATGGAGCACATATGTCACATAACAAACCACCTCTTCTATGGCTAAAGGAATATGAGCTTGTATACAGCACTCTCGGGTTGTTTAGGCCTTTCTAAAGTAGTAGGTTAAGAACACAAATATGTGTTTTCAGCAGCATAATATGCTTTTTTCTGTTTCATCTGCTATAATCTCTGTACCCTTACCATGTTTATTAAATCATTTTGAAATTCCAGTTTTCCTTGCACCTATGCAAAAACAAGAGAAGTAGATTGTGTTATCTTTCACAAAAATTTTAAAAATTTCTTAGTTTTATCATGATAGTCATTGTCCATGAAAATAAAAGCTCTCTGGAATCTTAGTAATTCTTAAGGGGTCCCTAGACCATAAAGTTTAAAACTGCTGTCTTAGAATCTATCTGCTGTTGTCTCTGAGAAGATCACATTTCTTGATTAATTTGTTAGATCCAGCAGGTGATAATAAATGAAAGCTGTAATTTGTAATGAAAGCGTATTATTGAGAACAAGGCACTGAGTTAGCACACACGTGTGTGTGCATGCATGCAGATTGATATACTTTATCCAAAAGGCTTGGGACCAAAAGTGTTTCAGGCTTCAAAAATTTTTTTTGGAAGTCTGGAATATTTGCATATACAGAAGAGGGAGCTTGAGCACAGAACCCGAGTCTAAATAGGAAATTCATTTGTTTCATATTTAATTTACACTGACAGCCTGAAGGTGCTGTTAGATATTTTGAATGCACCCGTTTTTTTTTTCTTTTTTACTATGACCCATCACATGCAGTCAGGTGTGGAATTTCCCCCTTGTGGCACCATGTTGGCACTCTAAAAATGTCAGGTTTTGGAGCATTTTGGATTTTCACATTAGAGATGCTCTTTCTCTCTGTATGTATGTATAAAAATTTAAATCTCCACAACTATCTTTTATATATATATATATATATATATATATATATAAAAGATATAAATATATCTTATATATATATAAAACTATCTTTTATATATACATAGAGCTAATATGCTTATCCTCATCTTAGAGATGAAGAGATGAAGGCTCTGAGGTCATAAGGATAAATAGCTACTCTCCAAGCAATTAACGGATGATGCCTGATTCAAACTGTATCTGACACTAAAACCCTTATCCTTCCTAGAAAATGATGGTTTCCATGAAAAGCATTGTCTCATTATGTGTATTTAGTACTCTATAAGATTATTAGTCATTTTTAGGTCCATTAGTTCCTTTAATCCTCACAGTACCCCGTGAGTTATTCAAATCTCCTCAGAACCATGAAAAAAATGCAACACTCTTTTCTCTGTGGTATACTGCTTTCTGCATTATTTTTACTAAAACATTCAAACCCAGGTCAAAAGTTGTGTGCTTTTGGCCGTGGTTTGGTTTTATCACAGCATAGGTAAGTGAGGTTCCCACTTTCTAATAGTGGCCTGCAAAAGTTTTCTGTAATGAAACAGTATTTTCATTTTTACACTTTGAATGTTAAAATCATGAATATGTGGCGGGAACTAAAACAGCAGAGAAAAAAATACATTTCCATAGTTTTTATTGATGACATTTGAGATACAATCATAACTGAGTATAATTTTTAAAAATACCTATCTACTAAGGAGAATAAATTTCTTTTTTTTAAAAAAATTGGAAAAATATTTAGGTTAATTGGGGCTTAAAGTTTTAGGCTCACTGTAAATATTAAGATATGTGGGGACTTAACTCAGTCCCCACAGTGGATATACTTACTATGTGCTACAAACATGTTCCAATAAAAATTAAAATTTAAAAGAAGTAAAAACGATTATTAACTTCAGATCTCTACA
The DNA here is from genome assembly GCA_004027455.1 of Hydrochoerus hydrochaeris. Lineage (NCBI taxonomy): Eukaryota > Metazoa > Chordata > Mammalia > Rodentia > Hydrochaeridae > Hydrochoerus > Hydrochoerus hydrochaeris. Next base: position 27,072 of record PVLA01002867.1, read on the forward strand.
GAACAGCAGGCAGGACTGACCTCACCTCCTGCTGAAGAATGTGGTGACCCCTGAATCAGCAGGGCCAGATAGAAATCTTCAAAAACGCCCTAATTTAAAATCCTGGGGGATGAGTGATCGGTCATCTCTGTTTTTAAAAAGAAGCAGATGATTCTGAACATGCTACAGCTTGAGAACCGCTGATTTATTTCTATGCCTGTGTGTGTTTGAATTCTGATCTTCTGCAGAATGATGCTACCGACTAAGCTTCTCCCTCGGTCAAGGCATTTAAGAGGAAATCACTTCACATCTCGATTTCACCCACCATTAAAAGTAAACCCTAAGGTGCTGCGCCCTGATAGCAAACTTTCCTAGTCCCCGAAGTCTCAGGACTGCAGGGACTTGGCACTGACCATACACTGCACTTTATATGAATGTTTACCCTTCTTGGTCCTGTGCATCGCGGGAGGGGCAGGGAACCACTAAAACAGTCTTCTTGGTCTCCAGCCACTGCCAGGTGTCAGGGATCGCAGGAATTAAAATGAAAGGAGGCAATTCACACTCCACCACTGTCCTCTTCCTAAACTGAAACCCGAGTAATGGCTTTCGGGACACCTCACTTGCCAAGATAGAAACACAACGCGTCAAGACAAGTTGTCAAAACGACACCACAGCTGAAGCCTGCTTACAACAGCTTCCACCGGGGTCCACCGCCACCATCCCTGGCTGCAGTAGACGCAGCTGCCACCGTACCTCTTAAGTTTATGCAGTTTATTATTATTATTTTCTCCGAAACTAAATGTGTGTTTTAGTCACTCCCTTCCGCAAGCCGCTCGGGCAGACCCAAAAGGTCCTGTCTTCCCTTCCCATCTCAACACTCCACAGAGAACTTGCCGGCACTGCTCGCCCGATCCTGACACCACTAATACCACGGGCAGGTCTGGCGAAATAAAACTCCACCTAGCAGGAACCAAAATGTAGGGGAGCTGAGTGGCCCAGGGAAACCCAGTCCTAGACGCAAACCGACCGGAGAGCTCGCCCGAGGCGCGAGGAGAGGGTAGGGGATTCTGCCAAGTGGAAAGGACTTTGCTGGACTCCGGGACACCACCAGGTTTGTCTTTCTTTTCCTTTTTCTGACTTTCCCTCCTCTCGATCAGAAAATTGGGCCGTGCAGGGAATCGGACTCAGGGAGCTCAGCAACCCCGCTCCCGACCCAGGACGCAGCTCGCCCTCCCAGCCCGGCACCCGCGGCGCCATACGCCCGTGTTCCCCGCAGCCTCGGCCGCCAGCGACTCACAATTAAAGGCAGGGAGCACATGGTGAAGAGTACGGTCATGAGGGCCAGCAGCAGCAGGTGGTCCAGCTCCTCCAGGGAGTGCGGAAACGCCTCGCCCGCGCGGTGCCGTCGCAGGCGCTGGTGCATGGTGTAGAGGCTGCGCATGGCGCCCAGGTTGCACAGCACGATGGCGAGCACCAGCAGCGCTATGAGGCTGGAGTACAGCACCGAGTAGCCCTTCACCGACGGCGAGTGGTCCCCGGAGACCATCTGGAAGAAACACCAGGTGCCGGGACAGTACTGCACAAAGTTCCCGAAGCCCGCGAAGGGGAGCGCGCAGAAAGCCAGGCTGAAGGCGCCTACAGCCGGCGCCACGAGCACGCCCCGGCGCACGGTGATATGCCGTTGGTAGAAGAAGGGGTGTCCCAGGGACAGCCAGCACTCTAGAGCCATGGCTAAGAGCTGGAGCGTCGAGGCGAGCCCAAAGAAGGCCATGATGAAGGCGAAGGCTTGGCACAGTGAGTCTCCCTGCGCGGGTGCCAGCCCCCGAAGGCTCCGGTTTTGCGCGTAGGCAGCCAGCACCACCGGGCTCACCAGGCACTTGCCCAGCAGGTCTGTGACCGTCAAGCCGCACACCAGCACGTAGAAGACCGAGGGCTGCGGACGCGGCCGGCAGGACCCGAGCCCCGAGCGCGCCAGCAGCCCCAGGGCCAGCAGGTTGCCCAGGAGGCCCGCGCTGAAGAGCACTCCGCCCACTGTCGCCGAGTTGCCACTCCGTACCGAGGCGGTGGTGTTGCAGGGATAGAAGGACATCTTCCAGGCCGGGCGCAATGCAGGCTGCGGGCGGACGAGGCCCTGGCCCGGGTGTGGAGAGCCCCCCGCGCGCTCAGCCGCAGCTGCGCGCAGGGGCTGCGCCAAAGAGGAAGCTCCGCGGGCGGCTGGGTGCGCCCCACAGCTAGGCACCTCCTATCTAAACTCCCGGGTCACACCCCTGACCCAGCGAGGGCGGGACGCGCGGCTCGGAGCGCACCCTACGGGGCCCCTGCGGAGCGCCAGAGCTCGGCCTCGATGCGTGGGTCTCAGGACAGGCAGAGCCCGGCACCCGGAGTCGGAAGGACAGACGGAAGTAGCCAAGCGTCCGTGCAGCCAAAGACCCGTCCTTCAGGAGAACCGTCCTGAGATACAGGGGAAAGGAAGCAGCAGCCACGACGGAGCAGAGAGCGCAACGGGCAGGCGGCGGCTGTGGGACTCTGCAGGAGGCCGAGAACTCCCCAGAGAAGCAAGCAAAAAGGAGGGGCTGGAAAAGGGCTCCGCCCTCCTTTCTGGAATTAGTGGGCTGAGGAGGCGCTGGGGTAACTCATATTTGCATAACAACTAAACCTTGTCTAAAGCTCCAAGCCCTGGGACTGGAGCAGGATCATCTGGGACCTGCCCGAGGCGACAAAAGGGCAGAGCTCCGCCTGGCCCGGGGCCTTGGATTTATAAAATGCACCTGTCTTCCATGGCCCCTCCTCCCAAGAGGCTGGACAGATTTCAGAGCCAGAGAACACCTGAGCTCTGGACAAGGCCAGCCAAGAGGTGATGTTGGTAGGATGACTCTCGGTGCCCGGTAGATCTGGTGGGAGGGGCTGGTTAGCAGCACCGACTGTCCCACTTCTGTTGCTTAGTACCAGTGTGGTCCTGAGGGACTCGAACCTCTCAGCGATGCCAGCTGTGCTGCCAGCCCGGCTCTTCTGAAGCCTGGACGGTGCCTGTTAAGTGAGGGTGCACAGGAAGAGCCCGGGGCGCGCAGTCGCCACGGGCTTCCGGAGATGGAAAGGTGACTCTGTAGCTGACATGTAAGTGCAGGTTTTAGCGTGGATTTGGAAACCAGAAAATAATTTAGAGCTTTCTCATTCCTCTGCTGTGTGACTACCGGGAAACATTTCTTCCCTTCTGCCTTTGATTTGGCTGCGTCAAAAAAGGCAAGAAATTGAACTGTGATTTATTTGTTTTATTGACGCTTCACAATTGAAGGGTGGAAACTGGTTTTGAGTGTGGAATTTGAGGGGGATAATTGGGGTCACATTGCCTAAGGATATAGATTATGCCTTGGCCTGAAGAGCCTCAATTTTGGCTCTGGCCCTGTGCAGGGAGGGAGGGCAGGAACTGGAGGCTTAAGATTTGAGAGCCTGGGGACCAGGTTGGGGGGTGCAGGTGGGGTTGGGGGTGGGGTGGGGAGAGAGCTGGTTCCAGGCAGACAGCTGGTGGGCACTAGGGTCAGGGCCTGGAGAGGATGAATGGGAGCTTTGGAATTAGGCAGTTCTGAACCCTACAACTTGCTGTATGACCCTGGGTTAGTGACTCAGTCTCTCTAATAAATAGGATATGGGAATTCTATGACCTTGGAGGGTTATTGTGAGACTGAAATAAAAATGAAGTGCTTGGCACAGAGTAATAAAAGTAGTAACAGCTACCATTTATGGGCCCTTGTAACTCGGGACACTAACTGAGCCTTTCACACGGATGGACTCCATGGCAGACCTTGCATGGGGCTATTGGTTTCTTTGCTTTCTACATTTCACCCTCATCTCCAGCTTCCAGCAAATAATGATGGGTTTAGATGAGGCCCACTTGATTGGATGAAGCGGAAGGAGGAAGAGGCCCTATAACCAAAAGATACACAAATCTGATGAAAACAGAGATCTCCTAGACACACACACGTCCATAATTTATGCTGATCTCAGGGGCTTCACAGTGTCCCAAAGTCCCACTCTGGAATCCAGAGGAGGCCCAAGGGAGCACAGCACAAGAGTCCTTGCTCTAAGGACTTTGTGAGTGGATGTTCTGCCAAATGTACTCACTCCAATTCTTTGCAGCCTTATTACTATAATAATTATAACTATTATTATTATTGTTATAGCATCCTATGCCCCCCCATCCCTTCCAGTGCATAGGGAGAGAAGGGTCCAAAAACATAAACATCTTTTTAAAATATCCCAAAATGTGACAGATGGGCCAACTGTGGGTCCCTGACATAGTTGACACGTGTCGGACTTCAAAGGTTGAGGATTTGAATGGAAACCTCAAGTTTCCTTCTGGCCAATTTAGCCAGCCTTAATCAGGAGGTTTCCAGCCGTCTTTCTTTCCTGCCTGCTGTTTTTTTTTTTTTTGTCATTTATCCTGCCCTGATGTCAGGCTTAACTTTGGAGTCTTCTGTCCCCACTCCTAAAGAGTCCCATTTTATAACTTTACCATAAAGCTAAGAAAAGTATCATTTTTTTTTCATTCATGCAACAGATATTTTTGATTTCTTCATTCCAGGCCCAGGGGTGAGGAGAGTGGGTATTTAGGAGCATACGGCAAATAAAAAGTGTCACGCCATAGCATGTGACTTTTACAGGCTTATAAATTTTTTTTCAGGCTTATAAATGTTTATATCAGCTTTCAGAGTAGCCAGGCTAAGCTTTTTGTTTTTTTCCTAAAGAGAAGAACTTTTAATGAAAATATCTCTGGCTTAGATCCATTATTTACAGAGCTGTCAAGGACCTACTAGAGTTGCCTGGCAAATCTAGAAAGATATGCACAGCATCATGTTAACAGAATATTACAAAAATGTGACAACATTATGATATTATAGATATAAAAACTATATATGCTTATGAACAAGGCCCAGAAATTGACACAGGCAAATGAAAGTGTTCATTTAAACTGGAAATGGGATGGTAAAAAATATTTTCTCTTTGGTCATCTGGGACTTGCAATATAGTATCTGTAATAATTATTTTAAGATGTTTTAATTCCAGGCACAGTGGTACATTCCTGTGGTCCTGGCACTTGAGAAGCTGAGGCAGGAGGATTGCTGGAACCTAGGAGTTCAAGCCAGGCTGGGTAATGTCTACAAAACAAACAAATGAACAGATTTTCAACAGAAAGCAAGTGTATTTTCACAGCTACACTGGGGAGAGGGGAAGCAGATTTTTTTTTTCTCTCTTCTGGATCCTTCATATGCTTCTAAATCCTAGTTACCCCTCATTCTTACTGAACTCCCAGAGATCTTTTAGCTTGGGAATTGTGAAGAGCACAGGGAAATGAAAAAGCAAAGAACAGCAGGAGCCCCCCAAATAGGATGCATCTCCTGGACAGCTAGAGACTATGTTAGACGTTCCTTTCCATCCAGGGTAAGTAAGGCAGGGTGTCAGTGATGCGTACATATTGGGGTCATCTTGTGTGAAATCAGATCTCAGCTGCACCCCTTGATAGCACCACATTCTTGGGAAATCTCCTAACCTTCCCAAACCTCAATTTCCTTGCCTGTAAAAATGGGTGTGGGGGCAATTGTACTGAACTCTTAGTTTTTGTGGTTTAAATAAAATAATCCATAGATAGCCTGCACCTTAGAATCACCTGGAGAGCTGCAAACATTTCTGATGCTTCAGCACCCCGAACTGATTCTGTCAGACATTCTGGGGTGCCCTCCCAGCCTCAGTACTTTTTTTTTAAAGTTCCTCCATTAATTCCTTTGTGTAGCTGCGAGAACCATTGGACACAGAAGATGAAGTGCAGTGCTTTGCAAGGGTTTATAAATGGTGTTAATGCATGTTTTTATTTCTACCAACTACATGCAGGAATTTTCTTTATCTCTCATTTTTTCGATAAGGAAAGTGAGACAGGGCGGTTAACAAAGTCTTCAAGTTCATACTCTAGTGTGTGATGAGTCTTGAACAGCATCCAACTCTTTTGAATCCTCTAAGCCTCTGCTTTGGAGAAGGAGAAGAAGGTTAGAGAAAAAAGAGGAAAGCCTGTGATTTCCTTTATCTGCTCACAAGCGCAGAGGCAGAGCTGCCACCAGGGTGAGAGGTGCCAATCCCATGTGTTTCTGTGGTCACATAATGTCTAATGGCCAAGCCCATACAAATGTCCTTTCAGCCTCTGCTGCAATTTGCTGGTGGTTACAAGCAAAATCTTCACTTTTATATTATTTCCTCCTTTTTTTGGATCTCCCAGCTCTACTTTTATATCTTTGGCTGTCAGATTGAGAGATTAAATCCTCCAAAGATTCTGGGCCTTGGGTATGTCCCGGCTAATCTTGGTTGAACTTCCAGGTGCCCTTGTAAATCAGGATTAGAACCTTTGTGTGCTCAGGATTTGGACAGAGTATACTTTCATTTTTAACCTGGTTGTAGTTTAAACCCTAAGGATCAGAATGAAATTTTGAAAATGCTTTTGGGTGATAGCCTGAGTATAAAACAAATAGTGACACGATCCATTTGTTAACTCAATGTTAGTTTGTAAAGTTGCACCGATTTTTCCAGCAGTTTGCTTGTGGTTCTAAGGGAGTGGTTGGCAGGTGTGGTTGGTTTGGTTTCCTGGGGAACAGGCTTAGATAGGATGGAGAGGATATTTGTTGGGGAATTCTTTAAGGAGTAACACTTTGAAAAGGAAGGACTGAAAGTGGAACAGAGAGAAACCAGGCTGTGATAGTTCCAATAAAAGATGTTGCTTACCCAGTGGGAAGCTCAGAAGCTGATGGGGCCTTCAGAGATGTGAGCTGAGGTTGGAGACTGGGCCTTTCTGTGTGGGATGGGCCAGCCATGGTGGCAGGGACTGTCTTAGCGAAGCCACACCTGGAGGGGCTGACAGCTGAGGGTGTAGGTCCCTGAGTCCTGACTGGGATCTGACTGGTGTGTCACAGGGTTTAGCAGTGGGGCAGTGCTGATGCTCTTTGGCTGAGTCCCAGAGGCAGGGGGACCCTAAACTCCACTCTCCTTACCTTGGGTTTCAAGGAGGCTCCCAAAGCACTTTTCTGTGAGCTCAGGAAATTGAGGCCAAGGCCCAGGCCACAGCCTTCTAATACTATTTTTTTTTCCACTCATACCATTTTTGATTTAGCTTTCCTCAGCCTCATCTTACATTTTTTTCATCTTTTTGATCTCTCAACAGTCTTTATACTATTCCCAGAAGTTCCTCGGTCTTATCCCAAATCTAAGTTACCCACTCTTGTCTGCCTCAAATGCCCCACAGCTCTTGCTGTGTGATGTTGGGCTTGTGTGCATATTGGCGTGTCCAGGGTGGGGTTATGTCTTACTCAGCTTTGCCCCCTGTGTGCCACCATACACTCTGAGAGGTACACAATTTCACCTGATAAGCATTTATGGAATGAATGGATAACCATGATTCCTTCTTCTATTTTTCCATGCCCTGAAAGGTTCTACTCTTGAGCCCATTTTGGCCCCTTATTCTAAGAAGCAGATATATTCTTTTGCTCAACTACCAGGCAGAGAGTCACATTAAATACATATTACATAAAAAATACAAGTGCAGGTCTCAACATCATTTTGTATATCTGGGGGTGGCTCTGGAGGAAGACTTAAGTAATTGCTTGTTTTTCTATACCTGAGACATCAGCTGATGCTAATTTATATGAAATGTGTATTATTTAAACTGACACACTTTAAAGCAGGAAAATTTTGAAAATACACAACTGGAAACTTCCAAGCTGAAGAGTGAATTATCATTGTGACCGTTAATTTTTGAGAAAGAGGAGGAGAAATTAGTTGGTACAAATGTTTCTGTGATCAGTCTGAATTTAAATATAGGGCAATGTCTCTGTGTTAGAGTAACTGAGTGAATGTAGTATAATCTATAGGCAGGACGCTTCTGCCCAATGAATCAAGAGTGGATAGTAAAACTCATCTAAGGGCATAAACATGGCTAAAGGATCTGGAAGGGCCTTTAATTGGAGATTGCAGAGTGGATTAACAGGAGAGTTGTTTACCTGGACCATAAGACACCCATGGTCTTTCTGTTTTATAAATCTCATCTGTACTTTTTTGTCAGAAATCATTATTATGGACAATAACTGACATCACTACATTTTTTAATTTTACCATTCTTTGGGGGTTTGAAAATAGCACTTTTGTTTTTTTTCTTTTTGGTTCTAGGAATTGAATTCAGGACCTTGTGCTTGACAGGCAGGTGCTGTGCCACTGAGCTATATCCCCAGTGAGAATAACACTCTTCTAATCTGTTCTTTTATCTCAGTATATATTTCTCAGAATAAATCTTTTCACTTTTCACAACCATAAAGATTCATGAATCATTGTGATCGGGAATAATTCTGATAATGGCAGGGTCCAAATTAACCCCTGGGTTAGAACAATAGGAAAAAGAGAAATGTTCAGTCGTACATTTGTTATGGCCAAGAGTGAGGAAGAAACACTGATCTTTGGCTTAGAGGACTGATCCAGCCGTTTCCTGTGCTGGAATACACCCAGGTGGGGAACAGGGCCTATTGTCTCTCAATCCCACCTGCTGGTCTGGCTTGGCCAGAGTCTGTTAGTTGAACAACTTAGCTATGTGGCAGAGGATGGCTAGCTGCCCACCAAATCCATTTCCTCCTTTTAGCACGCACACAAATTACCTTTTCCAGCCTCTTTTGCAGTGATTCGCCAACATATAGCTGAGATCTAATGGCTGGCATCCTATCCTCTGGATCCTTCTCCCATCTGCCTGCTGAATATAGAAGATCTGAGGTCCTAGTAAAGGGTGAACTAATATATGGAAGGAATCTGGATCTTAGAGTGACTGTGTAGTTCGCTGCTGACGAAGAATTCACATATTGAATATATGTGAGAAAAGTATTATTGTGTTATGCTGATGAGAATTTAAAATATATCTATTACAGTGGCTGGCATTAAGTTACTGAATACAAGCATGTTGGTTTACAGTTCATAAGACCCTCTGTACTACAAGAGAGGCTGGGAAATGTATCTTGCCTTTGGACATACTGCCGGAGTTGAGTTGGTGAGGAAGAGAGGGGAAATAGGATCTTTGGTGGCCAACCAGCAGTCTCTACTATGGTATGTGACAGCTCAGATATTGCCCAGTGATAAGGAAAAAAAAAAAAAAAAGGACTGAAAAAAAGATAATTAAATATAGCAACTAGGAAGTCATGGATGACCTTTAAGAGCCCAGAGTGGGTAATTATCAGATTGCAGAAGATGAAGGAGTACATGGATCATGAGTCATTGAAGCCAGCAGTGTGATTTGGGTACAAACAGAAAGAAATGAGAAGCTTGAAGAATTGAGGTGCACAAGTCTTTTTCAAAGGGGACAAGGCCGTTCATATTTGGACTGACAAAGGAAAGCCAGTAGAAAAGACAATAATGATGTGAGAGAAAGAAGACCTCACTGAGGGAGGAAGACTGCCTGGTGTCAAGATAGGACATGTGGGAAAGAGATGAGCCATAGAAAGAAAAACTTTTCCCCTGTGACAGGAATAATGATGTGAAAATGGTATTTAGAGAGAGGTATTTTGGGCTGTGTGATCATTAATTATCATATGTCAACTTGACTTGAGAAAGTACTGCCTAGAAAATTAGTAAATTCTGGTTGGGTCTGTGAGTGATTGATATGTAGGTCAGCACACTGAGAGAAGGCCTACCGTGTATGTGAGAGGCACTAACCAACAGATTTGTAGTTTGGACAAAATAAAAAGGGGAAGAAGGAGGGCATGTCTCTTTTTGGAGGGACCATTTTCTTTGGTACTGCCTTGTACACCAGTGTTCAGTTACTTCAGCCTTCCAGTGAAGACTTGTCAGCTTTCCAACCCAGACTCTTCAGCCTTCTAACATAAACTTGTCCTAGTGACTCATTGATTTTCCAGACCTTCAGCCATCAATTCCTAGTGGCTCCCTTGGCTCTCCAGGAATGGAAGTGGCCATTTTGGATTCTTCTGTCTGCTTCTGTGGATGGCCGTTATGGACTCTGCTCCCTCTGATCTTGAAAACCTACCTAATCTTTTTGTATAATTACACATAGATTTTATATTGCTCTGTTTCTCTAAAAAAAAAACACAAAAAACTCTACCTAATTTGAGATGAAAGGAGAGATACATTATAAAGTCCATTTGTTCATTTGTTGTCTACTCACCGGAGTTGAGGTCATGGGCACAGAAGATATGGTTCTTGCTTACATGAAAAGGCAAAGATGGTCACTGAATAAAAATGATGATTAAATATAGAGGTGGATTTGTCTTAAGATCTGTTAGATGTATAAAGATTTAGGGGAAGAATGGGTCAGCCATTTTGGGGAAGGCCCTCACGCATGGGTTCCAGGTGACAGATGACAGGTGGTAGTAATTAATGAAAAGTGAGAGCACAACTGAAGTTAGCCTGAATTTGTGGTGATTCCCTTAGCACTGTCCCTTTATTTTCTCAGCACCCATACTCTCTAGTTCCAAGGCAGAAATGGAAAGACAATACTGGGTATAGCCTGTGATATTTTACCTATAATGTTAAATGTAGCACATGTTAGAAGTATGAGCCAAATCAGTAAATACTTTCACTACAATAGACTGTTTAAAAGCTATTATATTTTTGTATAAATTAAAGAGAAAAAGTGCCACCAGTAGTAAATTACATCTGGACATTTAGTAAACAATATTTATCATATGCAAGTTAATTTAAGCACAGTGAATGCAAAGACTTTTTTCTTACTTCTTGGGCTTGCTTTGGAAAAAGGTAATGATTTTTAAATTGAGTTCCTGCTGATTACTGTAGTAGAGACTAGCTGCTCACTGAACCAGTTTTCTCTTTTCCTGGACACCCAGCCTGATGACATTTCCCAGTTGCTCTTAATGTTGAGTATGGCTGTGGGCTGAGTCCTGACCTCTACAAGCAGGTGAAAGTGGTGTGTGCCATTTGCTGACCATTAAAAGCAGCTATGGCTCAGCCTCCCTTTCCTCTCTCTTTCTTCTCCTGGATGGACTGTAGAGGACCCAGCAGTCTCTCTGGAGGCCCAGGGGTTAAAGAAGCAAATATTTCTGACTTTCATAGGGCAGGCTGCCCCTAAAAAACTCAACAGAACTTTCCACAACTGTAAAGTAACCTTCTCTTGGGTTAGACCTCTGGGGCTGATTTGTTGTAGCAGGTAGGTGGCATTTCTTCCCCTGATTGTAAATCAGATGGGACGTCAGATTACTTAATAGTTGTACAGTTACCTAGTCTATAATAATAGCAAGCCCTTCCCAATCTCAAATTTATTTACACAAATCTCTAATGCATACTAATTAACTTTTCAATACCTTTCCTACAATCAGAAGATGTTTTATCATGTGCACGGGGGTTGCAACTCCTGGTTATGATTAATGGAAAAATTATGAAGAGAAAATGGAGGTGGAGTATATGACAGCATGGGAAGGGAGCTTTGAAGTGCAGCCACTGGATGTAAGAGAATCTGAAACAAAAGCATCTGGGTCCTGTATGGTTCCTGACCTCCGCCGAGGGGTCAGCTCAGCTGTCCAGAGCAGCAGTGTGGATTCCTGGTGAGGGGAGTTCTCCTGGGCCTGCTCAGTGTTTAATTCCTAGGAGCAAAGCCAGGGGTGGTGGCCCAAATGCTTATAATCCTAGCAGTCTGGAAGGCTAAGGAAGGAGGACAAGTTCAGAAATGCTACCTACCTGGGCAATTTAGTGACTTAGCAAGACTGCATCTCAAAATAAAAAAATAAAGAACTGGAAATATAGCTGAGTGTAGAGGCTCTGGGTTTAGTCTCCAGGGCTGGAAAAAAAAAATTCTAAGAGTGGGGAAAGGAATTTGGGAAATACCCCTGGGTGCCATCCTGGAATTTTAAACCCAAGTAAAAATATTCTCCAAATCAGAGCAAAACAAAGACATTTCCCAGAAAATAGAATCTAAAAGAATTCATCAGCAGGTTTCCACTTAAAGAGATACTAATGGAAATTCTTTGGGCGTGAGAAAAATGATCTCAGAAGAGTAGAAATTCAGGAGAAAAATGGATAAACATGAATAATCTAGATGAATATACATTGTATACAACAGTAGTTGGAATGCCTTGTGTAGCTTGAAATATATAGGACTAAAACACATGACAATAATAGCACAAAACGTCCAGAGAAGGCAGGTAGGAAATGGAGTTAAAATATGTTAATGTTTTAGTATTAATTCACTGTACAATAGCAAATCAAGAATGCATGTGAATTCCCAGAGTAACTACTAAACAATAATAAAAGAAATGCAGCTATTCAGAACATAAAATATTTACCAAATTCAAAAGAAGGGAAATATATAAAATAAGTGGGACCAAGAAAAATTAGTGAGATGGGATATATAAATACAAATATAACCATGGATACAAAACTAAAGTTACAGATTTGGGTTTTGTAAAAACAAGTTAAGCTGCTTTTTTATTGGACAGATAGAAGCACATAACATATGGTAGGTTCAATGAAACTAAGCAAAGTAATGTATCATTTACAATGAAGTTAAAAGTAAAATATTCTTTTCAAACCACAAATAAGTCTGTGGTCACTCCTGCCCTTTGTCCTACCAAAGATGGTTTCCCAAGGTTTGAAACATTACTCAGCCATGAGGAGATAGGGTATGTGGAAGAAAATAAAATGAAAACAATTATATTTTTTTTAAAAGACAGGCTTCTAGAGCCTTTGTGAAAAGCTAATATTAAAAGATTTCAGCAGGATCTAGATAATGCATATTTTTAAGCTATTCAGAACAGAAATGAAGTTAGCAGTTAGTATGTCAGTTTCTTTTCCAGGAAAAGTAGTGCAAATTCCCATGAATTTAACTGTAAACATCAAAAAACATCATAGTATACCACATGAAAACAAAAATTAAAGTTCATGTCTCTTCTAAAGAAAGCAAACTATTTACTATGAGCATTAGTGAGTTGTGGGGAACCACTGATACTGCTTCAAAACTCAAGTGTGTTTAAGGACATCTGAGGGTGCGACCCTGCTTGTTTAATGCGGGCAGTGGGGTACAGTTATGAAACCCAGACTTAGCACAGGTAGACACGCATGCGCAGGTTATAGCACCATGTAGGAATGTAAATACGAGGTAACAACCTGTGTGAGAATTGTACAACAAAGATGTAAGGGGCTCTGGCTCTTGTGCTCTCATGCACAGCTCTGCTCCATGCTACCTGCTGTTGTTGCTGATGTCTTGCAAATATACATTCTTTAACCTTGGGACCTAACACACGAAAATCTCTGTTTGACTCTCCTCCCTCTGAACAGGCTGACATGAAGCTTTTGATTCCAGGCTCTGAGAACCAAGGTTGGACAGAGACCATTTGAGGTTGATCTTTATTATAAGTTTCTTAAACTTGGGACCCTCCTTCACTCCATAGTCCCAAAGATGAACAAATTCCATACTGAGTTGTTTTATATTAAAAAATAAGTGTTCAACATTCATTTCCAATTATTAAGTATTGAATTCATCATTAAAATTGTTTTATGTATTATGAATTCTAAAATGTATGATGTAAGTAGTATATTGTATATATTGCAGCTAATACATCCCTGTTTACATTTCTAAGTTAAAGTGTTTCCGTGAAGCCCATGCACTTAGGCATAACGCTTTAAATGATATCTAATATTACCTAAGGATTGTATGTCCTTTTATTTACCAGTTGCCTGTGACAAAAACCCAGCCCAAATCCTGTGCCCCTGTGAGATGTTCTATATGATATGAGCATGGATGGTAGTTGTTTGATTTGTTTTGTTTGATTTGTAAAATCTAGTACTTGCTCAGTTTTACTATTTATTGTCTACATTTGATTTCCCAGTAGAAAAAAAAATCAGTTGCTATCAACTATGTTCTCTTATTAATTTATCGAATCAGAAATACAGTACTCTTGAAGTTTGTCTGATATTCATTCCATGATAGCTCCAAATGAAAATTCTCTCCATATATAGGGAATAATATTTCCACATCTCAGATTTTTATTTGGCCCTAAAATATATTATTATTACTAGAAAATCCAAAAATCCACAACTGTCTTGTCATAAATGCCCCTATAGACTACTAGTTCATTTCTCTGCTTCACAGATGAACTTGTTGGTTGAATCTCAAAAGAAAGAATCAATAGTTCTACCTCGGTTTGTTCATCTGAGCTCAGTCAGGTTTGAGAACAAAAACAAACTCTCCTAGAGGGGACAGAGCCCTGAGATTAGAGTCAGTAGACCAAGTTCTAAGTCCCACATCTTTCAAACATTCACTGTGTAATACGTGTACACTGTTTCACCTCTCTGTGCTAACTTACCTTATCTGGAAACAAAGATAATCACACTCTTCTCAAAAGATGTAGGACATCTAAACTTTATGCTTTCTTTCACATAATTTTAGAATTTTACCTAAGACTGACTCATGCAGTCAGTGTGACACTGTGCTGTTCCTGGATGTTTCTGTATTAATCACATTGGCACCAGGGCCTTCTGATCTCATCACACATTGCAAGAAGAAATGTTTCACGTGTTCCAACAAAGAAAAGTTGTTGAAGAATTGCTCATAGTGATGCAGGCCCACAGAACACCCTTAAAGCAACAGGGAATTCCATAATCATATATTGAGTACATGTTTTTGCAGGTCTTATATTTTGTATATATCAACTTTGCAAAGTTCATCAACTGTAAAAACTCAACAAAATAAATCAACTACACAAAACATAATAGTAAAACCCAAGTCTTTGGACTTGCGACTGATTCTGAAGTTGGGGACAATTTTTTAGGCCTGAGCCATTCACATAGATGGTCTGGGCTAATCTTAAGTAGTATCAGAATTGAGTGGTAGGATACCTAGTTGGTGTGTGGAAAACCCTTTAATAGAGGTCACAAGTGTTGTGAGTGCTGAAAAACTGTTATAGAAAGATGTAGTTGGACTTCTTCCCCTGGGGGGCAGATGAGAGTTTGGAAAGAGAGTTCAGTAGAAAGAGCAGGGAATTACTAGCGGCCATGCCTGGGTTCTCTTGGCCCACAGGGAAACTTAACCCTTGAGAGAGGATCAATACCAGCCTTTGGGAACCTGCCCAACCTCTTCAGGTCCTTAGGAAATAAAGGGTACAACCTCACTACCTTTGGGAGAGTAAGAGGAAACCAGGGAGCAGAGAGATTTCTTCCTGGAAGTTGGCTACCGTAAGTCATCAGCAGATGGCTTAGGGAGTGCTGGTAAACTGAGTCCCTGCACACAGATCGAAGGTAAAGACAAACAAAGCCAAGGCCCAAGTATCAGTGCAAAGAAAGAAGTAAAACCTCCCACGCACCAGAGCCAAGGAAGGCAACTGGTGATAATCAGAATGGAAAAAAAAGCAAGGAAGCTCAACAGTTTTTTTCTGAAATAAAAACATGAGTTTCAAACACATGTGATTTAGGAGATAAACGAAGGGAATGCTGTTGCTTTTGGAAACAGATTCTTTTGTTGCCTATTTAAATGCTCCGTTCTTTCAGATCAGCCCTCACCCTTTTAGAGTACGTTATGAATTTCCAGTTTGATATATTTAAATAGAAAAGGGGGAAATCTGTGAGACTGGTCTCTTGTGAACTTTTGTTCTTCCATCCAGGGCTCTGGTCCTCTCTGGTCCTCTGATGACGGCAGTCACTACAAGCAGGAAGTCACGTGTCTCTTGTCATTAGGATGCGTCTGTCTTTCCATCTCTCGTTCACTATCAGCTGTGGCCTGTGGGTGTGGTGGTTTGAAAAAGAACAGGAAAACTCTAAGGCCAGGCAGCTTGGCTCTGTAACTGCTCTATCTAAAGACAGAGGTTAGGGCACAGATTAAAC
Source organism: Hydrochoerus hydrochaeris (assembly GCA_004027455.1). Lineage (NCBI taxonomy): Eukaryota > Metazoa > Chordata > Mammalia > Rodentia > Hydrochaeridae > Hydrochoerus > Hydrochoerus hydrochaeris. The sequence continues at coordinate 42,903 of PVLA01002867.1, forward strand.
TCTTAATCCTTTAGGCCTCAAAATCTTAGAAACGTAGAAGCCTCCTTTGCCTTCGGAATTACATACAGGCTCTGCCTTGAGTTTCCAAATCTTAGCAACTCAAAAGCCAGTCCTTAGCTTCTTTGTTTTCTGACTCTTGTGGTTCCCTAAAGCAAAGGCAAAAGGTCCTGTCTGTTCTGGGGACACCTGCCAGGAGGCTCAGGACCCTTCATGAGCAAGTAGGTAACCCACCTCAGCAGGTAACCACCAGCAGTCAAAGGTACCTTTAAAACGGCTAACAACCCACATAATCTGGCCACTTCTAGATGTTCAGCTTTATCACCCCTCTCTTCCTTCCCTTGCTCTTTACCCCTCCCCGAGCCTGCCTGTCCACTCACCATGAATCCTGTGCTGGCCAGGTCCTATTTTCATGCCTCTGTTCTTTGCCAGTGCTGTCTGTATCTAGAATGTTCATCTACCCTCTTATTCCCCCTCTTGCCAGAAGTTTACTGAATCCTTGAAGACTTGGCTCCAGTATCCTTCCCAGAGAGGAGCCTTAGTCCATGTCCACCCGGGGTTCCTTCTCTGTGTCTTGCCAATAGGAAGTTCTTGCCATTAAAAATAAAAAGACACATCAAATAACTTTATGGTCAACTGTGGGACTTCCCCACCTAGCAGTGAGCCACGAGGGAGACGGAGCATTGTCTTAGGTAGCCTTGAAACCCTAGTGTCTAGCAAAGCGCTCAGTATGCAGGAAGCCTTCTATAAATAATGAAAACTTAAATCAGTGAAAGAGTATATGGGGAAATGGAAGGGAAATCTGCAGGAGGAACACATCGGGGTAAGGAAAGGCAATAATGTAACTAGTTTTATAAACATTAAGTTGGAGGACACTAAATGCCCCCTAGAGGATGTTCAGTAAAGACTGTTATCTAACTTACCCCTGACTCTCCTGAATTCCCAGTCCTGCTACCCGTGTCTTGAAATGGTGCTAACTGGATCTGTTCCAGTTTAGGACTTACTCAGTTATTTTGCAGTGGGAAAAAAAAATACCACACTTAAATGGGGGAAATTAAGGAGGGAGATTATGTTAAAGGAAAGTAACAAGAATATTGAAGTGCTCAGGGATTAGCAATACCTTTCCGAGTGCTGAAAGGGTAAATAACAGTTACTGGAATTTTCGGGAGGGGAGCTGGGGCTGTTGTGCTAGCTGCTGATAGAAGAGAGGCTGTACTCCTTGGTGGAGGGAGGTAGCCACTGTCAGTAAAGCCACACAGAGGAAGCTGGAGGGATAAGGGTCCTGCCCTTCTTTCTTCTCTATCTTCAGACTCCTGCTGACACTTGGCACTGGTCTAACCCAACTGGAAATCAGTTGATGTGAAGATCTGTTTCATATTTTCCATAAAGATCAGCCTCTCGGGCCTTGACTAGGTGGGGAAAGTAACCGAGATCACCCAGTCCAGAGGCTACTTGAATCACATCTCATAACTGCTTTGCCTTGAGTGGAGTGTGGCTTTTGAGCTAATGTTTTAAAGATCTCAGGGCTCTCTGGGTCTGATGGTATAGGCCTGTAATTCCTAGCACTTTGGAGACCAAGGCAAAAATATTGCATGTTGGAGCTGGCCTGAGCAAGTTAGTGACTTAGCAAGACCCTGTCTCAAAACAAACAAATAAATGACATCTGGGGAATGTAGGTTAGTGAGAAGACCTGGGTTCAATAACCCCCAGTGCTGGAAATCAAAGTTCTGGGAATCAGGCTGGACTGACCATGGTGATCATTTAGCCAAGGAAAGATACTAAACAGGGTGAATTGGAATCCAGCAGGACAGCCAGAGGCCTGAGCTGAATAGAGAAGCTAAACCCAGCAGGAGTCTAAGTAGTTTGAGGGCAGGGCCAGAGAGAAAGAAGAGGAAGAGGGCAGGCATAAGCTTACTGCAGAGGCCTCCTGTGGAGGTGGCTGATTCTGGGAGGGCCACAGATTTACTAATATGATGACATTGCAGCAGGGGAACAGAGGCAGGGGCCTGCTGAGTCATACCAGGCCAGACCCTGCACAACTTTTGCAGACTGTTTTCAGGCACTAGGGAAACGTCTGCGTCTGGACCCCTTCCTAAACCTCTCTCCTTCAGCACTTTGTCTTTTCTCTTTAAACTTTCCACCAATTTACCCTCTACATACAAATGAGCACAGGGTAGTAAGTCTGAAAAATTTACACTGTCTCGATCATTTTTAGCTTCTGTCTCCTCTCTCTTTGCCGGGGGTATCAGAATGCTTGACAAAATGCTTTATGCTCGCCCGCTTCTGGTTCTCCCACCCACTTCCCATGTGGTACTCTGGGTTTGGGCTTCTTTTTTGCTGAATTGTACTCCAGAGACAACTGATCATCCTTCAAGGAAATTTGTCTGTCCTGGGCCTTGGATTTTTTTTCATTTTAGATTTGTGATTTTAATAAGAACCTCACCTTCTTGGAACTCCTTTCTTCATGTCCATGTCCTACATCCCCTGCATATATTTTCCATACTCCCTAATTTTCTCTAGCCATGATGCCAGTGCTCTTTGTGAAATTGAACTTCCTGGGTTCAAATCCATGTTCAACCCCTCCCTGTCTGTGCAGTGTTGGATTAAGTCACTGGATGACCCAGCAGAACCTGGGCTTCATCATCTGTTGGGTAGAGACATGTGCATGGTTGCTACCCCTTTGGGTTGAGTGGGTGTCTGTGCCGGAGTGAATATGAATACTTTGTGGGCTGCTTGACTGGTAGCAAGTGCTTGGAGTGTGCTGTGAGTAGCTTTATCTCCCTCTTCTGGCCTCTAATATATTTATTCCACCAAGCAGAGCTACAAGGTGTGACCATAGAATATAGAGAATGTTTAGTACAGTAAAAGCACCTTGCCATTAATATTTCTCCTTGCTTTGGACACACCCCATTGTCCTTGCCACTTCCTGAAGCAGTTCTGCTATGTGCCTTTAGTTGCACTGTCACGGTTGCCTCCATATCCTGAATCAGTTCTGCCCATTTCCCTTTCATAATCATTTTGACTTTGAGGAAGAACCAGATGTCACACAGTGCTAGATCTGGTGAATAAGGCAGGTGAGGACACACTGTAATGTTTTTACAAGTCTACTTCTCTATGGGTGGCACCCAGCATATGCATTCACTTTATTTTTCATCATACCTCATAAAGACATGAAAGAGAATTTCTAGAACTGCTTCAGGAAGTGGCAAGAATAATGGGACAAGTGTGTTTGGAGCAAGAGGAATATTTTGAGAGGATTATTGGCAATGTACCTTTTACTGTAGTAAATGATTTTTATTTAAGCACACCATAGTTTTTGATCAGACCTGTGTACCTTTCCCTTGCTTTTCTGCTTTGTTGCTGATGCTCATATCATTGCCTCCTCCAAGTCCTCTTCCCATCTTCATATATTAAAATCCTTCTACTTCTTTAAGACCTCTTTAAATGCTGCCTTTTTCAGGTAGTCCTTGCGGGTCACTGAAGCCCAAGGTGATTTCTTCTCCAGTGAAGTCTCACAGCATCTTGCTCATTCTTCTGGTATTAGTATAATTATTTAATTATATTTTAATTGCACTATAATTATTAACCCTGTAATTTGTTCTTCCTTAAGCATAACACTGGGTTCCACAAACATTTCCCTTACTTTTCTACTGTAAAATTTTACTTTAATAGTAGCCAGCTGTGTGTCTCAGTACTTTTACCTGAGGGGTACAGGAAGCAATCTTTGTGTTTATCCTCTTGGTACAATGAGTAACAAAGTATGTGCCTCTGTGCAAAACGTCAAACCAGGATTTTCACCAACATTATACTCTGTGTAACACGTTTGGCATATGTCACAGAGCATGTAATACACCCACACCACTCTAGGATTTATTTTTGAAAATGTTTTCTTTTGATTTTCTAATAGAAATAAGTCAGTTCAGTACAATGGTACATGAGAAACCAGACTTGCAAGTTTTGGAGGAGGTCAAATGTGAATCATCAGATTACTCATGCATGGATGATGAAGATGATCCATTATGGTAAAATTTGTGTTATCATTACAGAAAAGTGCTGTGGGTGGATGATGATGATGATGATGATGATGATGATGATGACGACTTTGATGCTGGCCATAAAAACCAAAGTTCCTGTGACAGTGAAATGGAGCAAGAATTGACTGATATGTTAACAGGGAATGCAGATCTCCTTGATTCAGACAACAAAGAAAACAACAAAGTGAGTACATATCTGACTAGTCAAAATGCTGTGAAATGGTCATGCAATCACATGCAATGATCCAATGTTAGAAAATGTAGTCCAAAATATAGTGAGGGTCTTGGCAGGGGTGAAACATATTGGACAAAATGCTAGCACTTTGTAACAGATGAAATACTACAAGATGCTGTGAACACAGGAAGGCTGAAATATAACTAAACTGTTCAGTTGCAACAATAGCCATATTCAAAAAAGGTATTATGATATCACATGAGCTGAATCAAAAGGGCTTCTGTAGTTAGCAGAGATTTTTCATGGCAATCACAGGAATGTAAAATGATGGAAAAGTGATGGGTCAAAATATGGCATAAAAAATGTGTGTCCTTATTGATGCAAAGACTTAAGCTTTCAGTTTAGAAATGTGTCCTGGAATTAAATCATCAAGTCCTTATTAATATAATAATTAACTGAATAATGTTATAAATTGACTTGTTGCTCCTGTCTCCCAAACTAATTGGATTTTGACATTTGACAATTAGCTTACTGGTTTCTAATTAATATTATATTTGCTAACAAAGCACAAGTTTGCCAGTACAGGAACTGTATTGGAACAAAGAAGAAATGCCAAGTGATATGCTGCAATTTCAAAACAGAGAATTGTATAATATAATCTTTGGGTTTCAGAAAGATTTACTCTGGCCTCATATGTGTCAAAGAAAAACAAATGGGTATTGCTTATGTCAACATAGCACTATGATGGAAAAATTGATAGGGAAACCAATACAAAACATAAATTATGCAGCAGCTATGACCTCACTCAAACTACAAAGCAATGGACAATGGTTGTGTCTTACTCCATCCTAAACATGTGTGGCATAGTTTGATAGTTTACAAAGAAAATAATGAGTGTAAAATAACATAGAGAAATTTTCTCAGAGAATTGGGACTGGAACTCATAAGAAAGCATTTATAGAAACAAAATGTTTCTGATCAGGGAACTGCACAAAAAAATTGTGGCGCACACTAATGAGTTGACAGGTGAACAGTTAGGCACAGTACCTACCATGGCAACAGGAAAACCAAAAAGATGTCAACTGGCATAAAAATGTTGGTGTCTATTCTAAGCACTCATTTGCTATTTATTTTATTGATGTCTTATTTCCATGATAAGTGCATGTGGTACAAAATAGTACAAAGCTCCTGAGAAAAGCAAGAAAGAAAGACAGATGACGAGACTGCCATATAGGAAAGGGAGGCTAAGCACATTTGCTGTCAGTGAAAGCGAGACGTGCACGGAGCATGCAGTTGTTATGTATGAAGACTGCCTTGTGTCTGACAGTTGAAGCAAAGATTATTTCTGTGATACAGCTGTGTTTATGTTTGTATTGTTGTTCACATAGGTGTTTATTTCAGATGTTATTTCTTAGGTTTTGTAAGCAAACATAACTGATGTCAAAATGTTTTTTATTTTAAATGCATAGTACATATTGAGAATATAATACTTTATTTTATTGATATTTTATGTTCCTGTTAGCTACACATTGCATAATGTAATATGAGCCTCCTCACAAAGCAGCAAGACCAGTGAGATATCAAGTATGTCCTACAAAAAGGCCACGAAAGCAAAACATATGTCAGTGTAAGCAATATGTACATATGGAACATGCTGTTGTCCTGTGTGAACACTCTTTTAGGTATGATAATTAAAGTAAAGATTTTTTTTGTAGAGCACTATTGATATTTTAATTTTAGTTCGCATAGGAATTTATTCTGTTTTTCCTTTTTTAGACTCTGTACACCTAAAAATAGTCAATGTTGAAAATTTTGATGCTCTTTTATAAACACTCAATAAATATTAAATGCAATCCTTTATGTTTCTGATACTGTTTCCCTTAATAACTTATTGTTCATTATAACAAAACTCATAAAATTAAAATTAATAATCAATATAAATATTCTAAAGAATAAATGTGAGCTTGACACAAGGATGTTTTTGAGACTTTATGACAAAACAATGTGTTATACTCCATGGGGTAACAGGATTTTAAACTCCTTTGATGGAAAAAAACAACACCTAGTAGATTTTGAGTAGTGAGTGCTTATGGATGAATAAATATACTGAAGTAGCTTTAGGACCATGTATCCTAATCCAATGAGGACAACATAGATTAAATTCAGTGACTTTGTTTTTGCAAAGTATGTATATGATCTCAAAAGAATACCAATCAGTTGACTTAGAGAATTCTGAAATAAAATTGCATGGGAAAAGCAAAAGAATTAATACATGGATTCTTTCTATGTTTGTAATGGCTCCAAAACCCTGGGAAAAATAATATAAGAAACTGAAGATCATACTGTCAGAAAAACTATTTGACCTTAATGGATATAGAAATAGAATACTAAGTCTATGTGGTTTAGGAAATTAATTGAATAAGAAGAGGAAAGCTTATATATTGAGTGTATGCACACAGTCTTTGCTAAAATGACGAGAATAAATGATTACAGAATGACTTTTTCAGAGTAAAATATTACAGCCTTAAAAATCACAACTTTAGGGACTGAAGATGTGGCTGAAGGGCAGAGCTCTTGCTTGCATGCATCACACCCTGGATTTGAGTCCCAGAACACACACACACACACACACACACACACACACACACCCACACACCCGCCACCACCACCACCACCACCACCACCACCACTTTAGTAAGAATATATTAAGCTTGATGAAATGGCCTGTGTGACTTTAACAGTGAGAACTTTTCACTCTGCTAATATTTGTTATGGTTGCAAATTTTCTCTTCAGTGTGTTTTCTCTTGGGCTTTGCTAAAATGCTGTCCTAGTTTTCTTCCTACTCCTTGGCCACCTGCTCTGGTTTGAATATACTTTGTCCCCTCTGAAACTCTGAGTTTGCTCTTCATTGTGAGGTGTTAAGAGGGTGGAAAATTAACCTGAATGTGATGTTTCCAGGCGGGGCCTTTTGGATTTGAATAAGGTCATCGGAGTGGGGTCCTGGTGATTGAATGCTGGTGACTTTTTAAGAACAAGGAGAGAGAACCAGAGCACACAGACATATGCACAATCCCTGTCCCTTGTCACATGCTGCCCTGCACCACCTCGGGACTCTGCTAGCAAGAAGACCATCACTAGATATTGTCCTTTGACCTTGGCCCTCCAGGAGCTTGAGCCAATATAAACCTCTTTTCTTTGTAACTCACCCAGTGTGTGCTATTGTATTACTGGCACCAGAAAATACACTGATACACCACTTGTGCTCAGCATTGCTTCTTCAGCATTCCATTCTTGCTCTTGACATCATTTCTATCCTGTCCAAGGGTTTCAAGTCTCCTCCATATACTGATAGCTCTCAGATATGCAATTCTGGGTTCCAGACACACACGCATATCCTTTCTACTTGAAATCTTCAGAACTCATTGTTGCATACAGAGTTGACCCCACTGGCTTCCCATACCCAGGAAGAGGCTGAGACGCGGGCCCAGTGCTATCAATCAGTTTACCACTCCACTCTTCATTGTTTAGAATGGAGGCTGAGAGCTATTGAAGGGAGAGCAGCGAAGAAATGGTTACTGAGCCCTAAACTCATCCTCTCTCTTCTTCCTGACCAAGTCAGTGTGGCTTCAAATCTGGGAATTCCATTAGAGAAACACAACCTGTGTGGCTGGGTCAGACCTCCTTTCCTTAGAAATCATTCAGGAAGTTGCCACATTTACCTGCATGTTTCTGTGAGGAGAGAAAAACCTCAATCTTATCTCTTGTGTTTATGAGAGGAAGAGTACATATACTAATTGCTTTAATAGAAGTTATGATGAGAACACTGCTCCATCTCCTTACACTTCTAGTGATTTTTTAAAAATGGCATCCAGTAGACAAGTTCCCCAAAAAATCATATACCTGGTCTGGCTCTTCCCTAACTTGGGGTTCACTCTCCAGCAGAATTAGCAATCTAAAGAATTAGTACTGAATATCATAGTTTTCCAAGCTGGAAAAATGTACATCATTTTTAGTTCTTTCTTCTCTTAATCATCAAATAAGATCTTTTCAGCTTCTAAATTTAGTGAATTTTAAAGTTCAATTAGTTTACCATGTGCATAAAATGATACCACCTGAAATTCGCCCGCCCTCTTGGTAAGCGCCTTCCCCCAGCATGAGCCAAGAGGAGAACCAGAGAGCCACCCCCAAGGTCTGGCCAGGGCCATGGTGGAACCCAGGAGGCTGCACAAAGAAGCAATTCGCCGGCCCTCTTGGTAAACGACTCCCTCAGGTGTGAGCCAAGAGGAGACCCAGTAGTGTCTCCTGTGAGCCTACTGGTGTATGGGCTTGGGATCAAACATCCCACCCCCACCCCCATTCCCCTGTTAGCAACTGGGAACAGAGGTCTGAGCATCTCTTGGCAGGATGACTGTATGCAATATAGCAAATATGGGGTCTCCTCTATCTTCTCTTTGAAATCAAGTGTTGTTTTCAGTTTTGTTTCATTATGATTAATTGCTTTACTGTATTCAGTATTCTCTTTCGATTGATTTTATAATGTTCTGTCATTGGTTTGATTCTGCTATACCTAATTGGCTAGACAACTATTGTGAAGATAATGAGATAGACTATGGTACCTATTACATTATCCCAGTAACCTGCTGTGAAGTTCTGTACCAAATTCACTGCACTATCTCAGTTGGCTTTGTTCTGTCTTGTTCTGTTGTATTTCTATTACCTTCAAAATAAAAATAAATAAATAGATAAATAAAATTTAAAAAAATGATACCATCTGTATAATGGTAGTTTTATTTCTTTCATTCCAGTAGTACAGCCTGTTTTATTTTTTTCCTTTTCCTTGGACCTCAAATAGATTATTAAATAAAAATAGTGATGGCAAGAATGCATTCTGTTTTCTTCTCTAAAAAAAAATACTTCTATACTTTGCTCTAGTTTCTTGACAGATGTTTCATAGTAAGTTAAGAAAGCTCCCAAGTATTTTTTAGAAAACCATAAATGTGTGTCTTTTTTAATCAAATGTTTTTTCTAAGTGTCTTGAGATGACTGTATTTTCTTACCCACATAAGACTGAAGCTCTAAAACTCACAGGAGAATTATTCTGCATTTTTCTTTTCTCACACTGCCCTTATCTACGTTTAGTATCAAGTACATATCCTCTTCATAATGAAAGATGAAGGAGTGGGTCCTCTTATTTTCCTCATTAGAATGGCTCATAAATTATTGTTATTATATGTTGCTTATTTTCTTTTATTAAATAAATCCTATTTGAGTTTTCTTCTTCAATCTGCTTTAACTTGTTTTGTGTTTTAAGGGATTACTTATGAACTTAAACGTTCAAATTTGTTGACAAGATGGTTCTAACTAGTTTTTTTTTCTATCTCTGTACTTTTGATGTTATATTTTACTTCACTGACTTTCCAGTCCTCTTCAAGAAAAGTGCTGCTGTCATAAAAGACGAGTAAAGACTAAAGAGCTGTCAGAGATTAGAGGTGATTAAGAAAAATAAAATAATTAAATGCGAAGTGGGGCCTGGTCACGATCCTGGAAGAGATAAAGACCATGAGTGGAATAAAGAGTGAGATAGGAGTAAGGCCTGCAGTTTGGTTAATATTATCACATCAATGTTCACTTCCTGGTTTTGATAATTCCATTATAATTAAGAGACTGACATTAGAAGAAACTGGGTGAAGGAAAAATGGGAACCCTTCGGGTCTGAAACTTTTCCGTAAATCTAAAATTAGTTTGAAACCAAAACTTTAAAAAAAGATCCATCTGGTGGTTGTGTAGAAAGTGAGGGTGGCTGGGTACAGATTGGGACAGAGAAAAACAACTATGAGTTCAGGAAAAGTGGCTGATGAGAGTGGCAGTTGTAAATGTGATAGGATTTATTAAATTTTTAAACTATCATAATGATTTTTTATTCCAGTGTCGCTGACTGGCATTGTCTTCCTTCTTAAATTACCTAATCTTGCTGAAGTTTTCTTGATTTTAAGTCATTTCAAAGAACTGACTTAGAAATCCTTTTCGGTTTTCCTTTTTTAAATTGTGTTTATCTCTGCTTTTTATTTCTTTAATAAATATTTGCTGAGCTCCTGTTATAGTACAGGCAAGATTGACCAAAACTCCTGTCAGCTCATTTATCAAGTCAGATGAGCCTACTAGCGGTCCACTGTGTGAGGAGAGTGGTACATTTGGGATCACAACCCACACAGAACCAGCGAGCATGAAGGCATAGTGGGTAATCCATGTCATCCACAGTGGCAGAGTGCCCCTGCTCCAGCTCACACTCATAGCCACAGGGAGGGGACAGTGTGAGCCAATATGAATTCTTGAAGAAGGAGGCATCACCCTAAACTTGGAGTACAGCTGGGTTGGTTTTGTATATTGTGCAAGCTGAACTTACACATCACAGCCACACTCAACAATGGCTCTGAAAGTGGAGGGCTGGGGCTACAGCTTGGTAACCATGTGTGGGGCTCTGGGTTTGATTGCAAGTATAAATGGAGTAAAATAAAATTTAAAAAATAGATAGTGGAAAAGACAGATGGTCCTTGGAGTATGGAGCATGGTGATCTTTGTGTGGTTTGTTAATGATCACCAGAAAATTTCCACTGTGGAAGAGTCATTGAACAACCAAGTAAACAAATCAACTCATCCACTTGGTATTAGCCAGCCTTCATCATCAGCCACCCTAGGTGGGCATGATGGACAGGTGAATGAAGTGGCTACAGTGGTTGATTGGAGGTTACTGGTCTGACTCAGCTACTGCTACCTTTGAATGTCCAACCAGTCGGCAACATAGACCGATATTGAGCACCAGAAATAATTTCCTTAAGAAAATGAAATAATCACTTAATGGCAAGCTAGTTAATTAGATTCTTTCCATCCTGGAAAAACCAGTCACTTCTCTCCATAGGAAAGGTACATATTCCAGGCATGGTATGGTCTTTCCTTCCCAGATCTAATGTCTTTATGTGATTTGCTTGATCTTCAGGCCTTGGATCCCATGTGGTGCAGAATTTCACAGGAGACGTATTTTACAGTAAAGGAGGTATTAGAGTGAGCCAATGCCCGGGAGTTTTATAGGTTGTGTTATATCCCATAGTTCTCCAAAGAAGCCAGCTTCAACAGAATTCTAAAGTTGAAACTGAGATAATATTCTGAGAGGATGGGAGTGGTGTCCTGTAGGATGCAACATAGATAGATGTTAAGATAGATCGCACGAGAGACCTCTGTGAGATATGGTATTCCCATTAAACAATCAATATCAAGGAACCAAAGGGCTGAAGCATGAATGTCCCTCTCCCATTACTTTCAATGATCCATTAGGAGGACTTAGGCTTCTCATCCCTGCAACAAGGGATTTGCAGACTTAGAACTCCTGATCCCCAAGGAGACTCAATGTTACAAGGGGACAATTAATCTATGTAGTTATAGTCACCATCGAGACACTTAGATTCCTTATACATTGAGAAGAGTGGGAAAATTAAGGTAGATACTATTATACAAGGGCTATAGGAGGAAGACATGTGGGACCTAGATATCTACTTGGGAACCCCTTTGTTCTCCCTGGCCCCAGTTAACTTGGACAGAACATAGCGGCACCATCAGCCTCGGGAGATGTGATTACTGAGAGCCCAGGAACCTCAGAAAGGAAGTTTTGGATCACAGCACCATTATCTTTAGTCTGTTCAGGCTACTATAACATATACCACAGGCTGAGTGGCTTACAAACAACAGAAATTTATTTCTTCAGTTCAAGAGGCTGGGGAGGTCCAGGCTCAAGGTGCTAGCAGATTTGATGTCTGGTAAGGGCTGCTTCCTAGATGGCACTTTCTAGATGACAGCTTTCTCCCTCACTTGGTGGGAAAGCTACCTGGATCTCTAGGTTCTCCTTCATAAAGAAATTAATTCCACTAGCAAGGGCTCCACTATCACAATCTAATCATAACAGGAATTAATGAGATGGGAGTTAGAATTCTACTGGGACAGTAGCCCCAAAATGGAGTCAGGAAACTCAAAATGGAGGCGTATGAGTCAAACCTTCCTGGAATCCTACAAAATCATCTTCCAGGTGCCCTTCAGCTGTCTATGACCTCCCCAGACATGATCAGGTAAACCCTTGGCTCAAGGGCTCATGGACCCTACATGGGCATTGAGTGAACACTGCCTAGATTGAACTCTGAAAAGTATACATAATCTACTATCCAGCTGAGATTATACAGTTTATACAGCAACCCTAGCTCCCTTCTAGATCCCTTAAAAACCTCTGGGAAGAGTTTTCTTGGGTATCCTGCTAAGAGCCCCCTCCCAAAACTGGTGAGAGCTTTACTTCCTTGTCTCTATATCTTATAAATACATTGCTCGCACCCAGCCTCCTCCTCATTTTTCATCATCATGGGACATGATCCCAACATTCTGGTAGCATAATCATCACCTCCCAAGCTCCCACCTCCTAATACCACCCCTTTGTGGGTTAGAATTTTAACACCTGGATTTTGGGGATGCAAACTTTGAGACCATAGCAACCAGGCAAGCTACCAAGGCCACTGAGTTCATAGCTGAGGGGGAGGGAAATCTGGAATGGGGAAATGGAAGGAGCTGCTGTGTACTGATTATGGCCCAGGAGCAACTACAACAATGCCCCTTTCTTAGTTTTATCTGAAGATTAAGCACCTGGGAAACTATAGAATTGCTGTTTTCCAAAACTCTGTGGAGAAGCAGGTCTGTGGAGCATAAAAGATAGACTGTGGCAGCCACAGAAACAAGCTACTCAGGTTTGCTCTGGAGTGTGGAACTGACCGACACTGTCGAGACTCACTGTCCAAATCCTCCGTCATGTTTACGCCCAGATTTTGGCTCCTTTTGAAGCAAGCAACAGCCCCTGGAATGCAGCCTTTGGGTGTTGTAACCTGAACATGCAGACTTATTCCTGATGTCATGGAGCAATTCCAGGAAAACTGGCTCCAGGACCCCTCATTTCCTCAGTCAAATTTTTTTAGAATTATGCTGCAGGACTGGGGATTTAGCTCAGTGGTTTAAGCGCCTGCCTGGCAAGCTCAAGGTCATGAGTTCGATCCCTGGTACCAAATAACAAAACAAAACAAACAAACAAACAAACAAAAAGAATTATGCTGCAACCTGAGGATGTTCCTATCCAAACCTCTACGCTTCCACCTCTCTTTTCACTGATGTCACCATGATCTGAAGTGTTTTTCTACCCGCTCCTGCCTCCTTTATTCTTCAAAGTGCACAGGTCTTTTAAGAGAATATTTAGTCCTGTCTTGGCTTCTGCTTCTTGAGGATTGTAACCGACATGATATTTAAAGCCATAAGACTAGATTAAATTATCAAATTGTGAGTATAGATAGAAATTAGAAGATAGCTGCTGGGTATGACGGCATATGTTGACCCCAGCCCTTGGGAGGCTGAGGCAGGATCATCACTATGAGTTCAAGACCAGACTGGGTTACATAGTGAGTTCAAGTCTAGCCTGAACTACGTAGTGAGACATTGTCTAAAACAAACAAACAAACAGACACACAAACAAACAAAGAAAAAATGAATGAATGAATGAATGAATGAATGAATGAAAGAAAGACTGAGCTCTGGAGCTCGCCAGCATTCAGAATGAAAAAGAAGAGAAAGAACAATGGAGACTTAGAGGGGATGGCTAGTGAGTTAATAGGAAAACCAAGAAAACTGGATGTGTTTGAAGCCAGGAAAACAAAGTATACTCAAGCAAAGGAATGGTCTATTATGTCAGAGTTCCTATAAGGTTACGTACATCGAAGACCAAGAGTTTACTAAGGTGACATTCACTGGCTATCTTGGCATTGGAGATGTTAAGGATAGGAAGGTTTTTTTATTTTGCTGCAAAGGTAAACGGTGGCATGGAGCTAGCAGGGAAGCTGAGGTAAAAATAAAAAAGCATTCTTACAATGTGAGAGATGATAAGATATTAATTTACCTCTGGGAATGATTCAGTGAAGCTGAAAACCTGATGATGCACGTGTGGGAGGGAAGCATTACTGGAGCGGGGAGTAAGTGATGAGATCCCCAAGGGGAAGAACTTCAGAGAGAATTAGCTCCACCTCCTCCCTCCTCCCCGGCCCAAGGGTCATCAGGGCCTCTGCACTAGAACACGATTTTTAACCACTGACACTTCCCGGACGTAAGTGCTTTCGGTGGTTTATGGATGCATTACCCTGGGAATAAAACCCAGGCTTCTTATGCTGGTATATAAAACCCATTTTTCCTACTGATTTCTTTATTTCACTGAAAAAAAAAAACCCCAGTTTGTATTTATATTGTTTGATCAACTATGCATGCCTACATCTTGTACTCTGAGCAACTACTTTGAAGGTGACAATATGTAATGTATTAACTATTGTTAATTTCCTACTTGGTTCTGAAATTCTGCAACTTTTTTTTTCTTTAAAAAACAAAATGAAACATTTTCCCCCTCTGGCTCCTTGCTGTTCACCTGGCCAGCCATTGTGCTAGTCTGGCCATGTTCCCTAAGGGCCCTGGGCTTTGCTTAGGTCGTTGCTGCCCCAAGTCTGATTCAGCTCTCATCTCTGCGGCTCCCGGGGCCTGAGCTCAGCTCCAGGCCAGCTTATAGCTGTCCACTTCCTGCTTCCCCCTTTACAGCCAACTCCTGGTTCTCTCTGGGACCTGCAGTGCTGGAGTTCTTGCCTGAGTACATACTTGTGTCAGTATTTGTATTGGGTGCAATAAACTTTTTTTTATTAATTATATGAATTCTCAAAATAGATTTAAATCACTGGAGAGAGAAAAACCTGCCTTACTAATTTATTTCTACAAAAATATACTTTATGGATTTCTACTTCCTTTATGTACCACTACTCACACCGCTCAGAAAGAGACCCTTAGAGTTTTAGGTCATGAAAGAATTTCAGGTATTACTTAAGCCATCTCCTTTATTTTGGGGTGAGGAATTAGATCTTTCTTTGTATTAATTTGTGCGTCTACGGTGTATGGAATGCTGGTTCCTGCATACATTTGTTCACTAGCTCTGGGTATTTGCAGTGTTTTACAGAAAGTGAATGTGGGTCTATTTTTATATACTTATCTGCAGTTATCTCTCTTTTCCGTAAAATATCTGTTCATATCCTTTATTTTTGGGGGATGTTGATATTTTTCATATTTATTTTCAGTGCATTTTTATGATTAAGGATATTACCAGACATTGCAAGTGTTTTCTGGTCTTATTTGTCTTTTTTTAGGTGAATTTTCTTTTATGTTTCTGACTTTGGTGTCATTCAAAGGATGTTCTATTTACTTGAAAAATATCAATTTTTTCTATATTTAATATGGTACTTAATGTTTTTAACATTTCAGATTTTAATCTACCTAAAGTTTCTTTAATGATATGAAGGAGTAATCTCATTTAAATAATCCTCACATTGTAGCTAGTTGTTCCAATACCTTTTCTACAATTATTTTCCATATTGCTGATATAAATGAAGACTTTAGCATAAATTACATTGTATACATAGCATCTGTTTTCTTTGTGAGTATTCAGAAGGAGGACAGATTTTGAGGGCAACAAGAGTTCAAGTTTGAGTACCTACTTTGCTTCTCCCCTCTACTGTGTGGGTTCAAGAAGAAAGTTTGAGAGTGACCCTGGCACCAAGGGGTCATTGATGAGTGTCATTTTGTTGTACCTCATTTTGAATTACTAGTAGTAATCATAGAGAAAGATCTATATTTGGGCTTTACCCAGTTCTGTTCATCTATACCCTTGCCAGGGTCGTACTGCGTTAGTTTTTGCACATTGATAGAATATTAATTTAATATCTAATAGACAAAAAAACATGTGAACCTTAACATTTTATGAACAATTTTAATGTCTTTCAGAAACATATTATTATCATTATGTAATTATATTGGGTGTGTACACAGTTCCATTAGAAAAGTGTAGTGATGGCTCTTCTAATCAGTATGGTCAGTGCCTCAGATGGAGGAGTAGAGGTTGCATAAGGACCGAATAGTTTCTGCATTTTACACATATACATACTCATGCAGTTATGAATGTGCTCCTATATGTTCCTTAAATATGTACACCTTTGTATGTGCATATAGGTAAATGTTTATCCAAAGGGCTATTTTTGTGAAGAAGGCAAAATAATTCTCAGTCTAGTGTTGATGACCTTACCTCTCCTGATTTTTTTAATTGCCCATGTAATGTTATTCATTGTTCCTCTTTCTCAATTTATTGCTTGTTACTCAAATCATTTAGTGGTTTTTGGATATGGTGTGCTTTAGGATTTAGTAGTTAGAATCCAGTATGTAAAAGTATGAACAACATGATTTCAACAAGAGAAAGTTCAAAGGCTTCTGGTAACTTTGGTTAACTTAAATTCACGTACCTTTAATTTTTTCCTTCTTTATGGAGAAATTACATTCTCATTTTCTATTGCCATTGGGAACCAAGTGAAGAAATGAGGTTAAGCTGCAATTTGGGTTTTGTTTTGCTTTATTAAATATAAATCTAAGTGAAGAATGAAGAGTGCTTCTGAAGAAAAATGTTAAGCACTAGTCTGGTTTTTTAAAAAAACTTCCATTTCTTGTCCAGTGTCCATACCTCCCCTGTTTAACACTTGTCTTATTGAGGGAAAGAGAACAGAATTCCTGCTGATTGCAAGGGACTTTCTAATTTCATGATTTTGTGAACATTAATCTTTCATGCAGGCTAACCTACATTTTGGGGACTTTTCACTGTGTCAGGAACCAAAGTTCTGTTATCCTTATTATAGAGCAATAAGACCCATCTCTTTAAATACTTGTTTTCCTTTGTTTTAACCAGTTCCTTTTACCTGATAGTTGAATCACATAATTATTATTTCTTTGCATTCTCTCTTAATCTATGGCTTTTTTCATTGTTTATTTTTTGTACAATGCAACATGGGACAGGGAACATTAGGAAATGTTCTTTTATCAACTACTAGCATTTAATTCTTTGTGAGATGTTCCACTGGAAGTATTTTTTAAACTCACACTCACCCAGATTTTGTGACTACTCTTCACATCATAGTGCTGCTTTCATTGCTGATATTGCTTTAATTTGAAGAAATTGCAACAGATCACCCAGTGAGCTGGAAAAAACTGGTGGTAGTTTTGAGAAAGATTTTAGTTTCCAGAAACTTCAATGAATGACCATCAATAGACTTAGTATTATAGTGGATGCTGCGAGATTTATAAAAGAAGTATTTATTTAGTTATTCATTCTTTATACAGTAAATATTTTATTGAAAGCCACTGGACAGGTGCTGAAGGTTCACTGGACAAAAACAAACAAACAAATAAAAGCTAGATACAAAGCCTCTGTCTGACAGTGAAGTCAGACATGTCTGTTAGAAGTGCTATGTAGAAAAAGAAGAGGGATCATCACATTGATTCCAGATGCATCCCTTGACCACCACTTAAAAGCACTGAGGGTCCATAAACTGGGAAGTGAATCAGTGGGGCTTCCGATAAGAGTGGCCAACTGTAGGGACTTCTTGAAACAAGTAAACCAGTTGCCTCTTTGGTGTGCGTGTGTCACCAAGGACAAATCTCCTTCCTGTGTCCCTGCTAGCCACAGCCAGTCAAGCTACATGTCTCACAGAAATGTCATGTTGAGACAGATAGAGAGAGGCCAGCAGAAGTGCTTTGCATGTCCAAGGAAGGAAAAGGAGGCCAAGGGAGAAACACTTGGGGCCAGGCTCTAAATGTGGGAGTTTGGCTTTCTTTTCCAAGTGTGGTCCAAGTTGAATATCACATCAGGAGTTATGCCTTCCCTCCCCTCAACCATTCATTCAAACAGGTATCACATTGACAGGCCAAAACTTACTACCTTTCACATTGATCTACCTTTCACATAGAGCTCTCCACTCATTTTTTTCCCTGTCTAGGTATTTTGTGATCTTAAATGAATGTTGAAATTATCTGGGGAATTTCATTCATTCATTCACTAACTCATTTATTTTATTTACTTATTTTAGTGCTCAGGATCGAAGTCAGGGCCTCATGCATGCTAGATAAAGGGTCTGTCACTGAGCTATACCTCCTGGCCTTTGCAGAATTTTAAATAATATTAATGCCCAACTTCCATCCCCAGAGATTTTTCAAATAGCCTAGGTTTCATGATTTTTGAAAGCTCTTCAAGTAGTTTTAATGTGCTAATAAGGTTGAGAATCATTAGCCTAAAAGGCATGGTCAGATATCTGCTTTTTTAGGAGAAAAATCACAGAATCATAGTGTCTTAACTAGACATTTTTTAGAACTATTGTAAAGACAAGTTTCCAGTCCAACTAGAAGTCTAGTCTTTAGGAATCAAAATGTAAAATGAGACAGTATGGTGTTAATTCTGTGGTGGTGACAGTTGATGAAATGCCTGATGGAGCTTTGCCATGAACTGTTTCTCCTTTGTAACGCTCTGCCCTAATACCCAGCCTTGGAGCAAGTTACTAACTACAAATGTTTAAAATCATACACTGAGAATTGCAAGATGGCTGACTGAGTGGTGGCACGATAAGAGAGCTTCTCTGAAAAAAAAAAAAAAACAAGTCAGACACTGGAATCTGACAACATGGAGAAAGCCAGACAAAAGGAGAGGAATTCTCATGACTCAGGAAGAAACTGAGGAAAAAGAAAAAAAAAAAGAAAGAAGAAGAAGCATGGACGGAGGGCTGGAGCTGGGCAAGTCCTGGTCGTGGTACCAGCACATCTTAGAGTCAATTCACGATGGAGCTGAGATCGCGGCCCTGCCGAGAGCAGGGGGTGGTGAGCTCCAGACCCTTGGCTGGAGGAGGTGCTGCCGCAGGGAGTGGAAACAGCCAGCTGAGCTGCGTCAACTTTGGTGAGTGATAGGAACTGGATTCCCCAGAGCGGGAGGACTGGCTGGGTGACATTTTGGAGTTGGGCGGTCCGACTTGAATCAAAACCTGAGGCGGCCTCAGTCGACAGCCCCTGGTCCAAAGCAGATTGGTGGCATCTTCTTGGTGGCATCTTCTTGGGCTGGGCCAGGCCCCTGGCTGAAACCCAGTAGCCAGGGACGAGCCTTTTCTGAGCCAGTGGCATCTCCAGGGAACACACAAACTCGCTGAAGCATCCCCTGGTTGACTGACGTAGGGGGAGGGGCTGGCTCTCAGCCTGCACCTTGCAGATCCACAGTGGACTGGACAGTGGCTCTTCCCTAGCAAGTGCACTGCAGAAAAAAATGTAAACAATAGGAAAGTCTCGGAGACCTCCACCACCCACCTGTCTGAAGGGGGCCGGAAATGTGACAAGACAGAGAAACAACAAAAGGTCTCCAACCGTGGACCAGGGAAAGTGAGTCCAGCAGAGGTAAATGCAGAGGAGGTTGAGGGCAGCAAACCTGTAATGTCAGAGACAGCCTCATCGGAAATAAAGAAATACTTCCGTGACCTCATTGACGAATTTAAATCTGAAATTCTAACTCAGGTGAAGCAAGATATAAGAAGATTAATAAAAGAAGTCCTGGGTAATCCTCAAGTAGACACAAATGAAAGAATAGAGGAACCCAGAGAAAGGAGAGAAGCCTTTGATGAAGAATATAAACAAAACCTAGAATACATGAAACAGATCCAAACAGAATATCAGGAAATTAAAAACTCCATTGAAAGCTGGCAAAACCTTTTAACAGAAACTAAAGACAAACTTTCAAAACTTTAAGATAGATTTGCAACATATGATCGCAAAAGGAAGGATCTCTTAAAAATAACAAAGAACCAGGAAGCAACGAGGCTAGAAGATACAAGAGGATTTATAACCTAAGAATAAAATATGTGAATGAAGACACAGCAACAAATACAAATGAAATAAAAAGTCTATTCACAGAAATAATTAAGGAAAACTTCCCAAACATAGGAAGTGATGTTCAGATATATGAGGCATACAGAACTCCAGCCAGCTACAACCAAAACAGATCTACACCCAGATATATAATAATCAGGATCCCAGAAATCCATCACAAGAACAGAATATTAAAAGTGGTCAGAGAAAAGAAACAGATTACCTATAAAGGAAAACTCATCAAAATCACAGTAGACTTCTCGATGCAAACTATCAAATCAAGAAGAGCTTGAAGCAAAATATTCCAAGTCCTGAAAGAAAATAACCTCCAACCCAGAATGATGTACCCTGCAAAACTGTCTCTCAAAATTAATGGAGAGACAAGATATTTCCATGACAAAAAGGAACTGGGGGAGTTTGTGACCACCAATCCAACTCTGCAAAGAATACTGAAGGACATTCTAGAGAAAGAAGAAAATCATCAGGGTTGCAGGAATAATGGCAGAAAGGCCTCAAAGAAAAGGGCAGACAGTGGAATGAAGGAGAAAAGTAAACAAACAACGACAGAAAAATAGCATAGCAGAGATAAGACAGAGAAGATTGGTTATATTGCTGTTTTTATCTTGACTGATTTTATTTGAATCTGGTATGCTTGAGAGTATCAAGTCTGAGAGCAGAGGCAACTACTCTGAAGATGACAAGATTCTATAGGATAGCCATTCTGTTTTGATCATTAACTGCCTTTGAAGTCCTATAATGTCTCCAATGTTTAGATTTTATTAATAGTGTAATGCAATGCTAAGTTTAATTATACTATGTTTGACAATATAGACAATTTTATTGAAAACAACAAGAGACATCATAGTAACTACCATAGATCACCTAGTATTGTGGTTTTATATGTCCTTTTCATTTCATGTTTCTCTAGGAATTTGTATTGCTGACTTGTTTTGATTCGTTTCTCCCTCTAATACTGAAAGGCTAGGTATACATGTAGAGACTTGTACATGTGTAAGGCTTCTAACTAGTTTATGAGAATGGATTATAGTTATTGTAAAGAAAAAAAAGGGAGGAAAAGAAAGTATTCTAAAGGATATAACTGCATGTATGTTTGAGTGTGTGGGATTGATAACCATGTTGCTAAAATTTTTGTTGGATGGATGAACAAAACTGATTTCAGTCTCACTGTTTGGATGTCTACTTTGTAGGCTTTACTTTTGTAACTGGAACAACTACTTCTAAGAGGAAAATATGTAATTATCAACTATTGATTTCTTACTGGTTACTATTTTTTTGTTCTGTTTTTTTTTTGAGATTTTGTATTATTTCTACCCTCTTTCTGTTTCAAATTTTTTTCTTTAAATAAAAAAAAATCGTAAAAAAAAAAAAGAAATACCTGATGGAAATTGGCCTAAAGGAAAGTGAAGAATGCTAAACAGGCATCAGTACTGTGGAACATTATTACTATGGAGTTAGTAGGGAAGTTTGCTTTGGGAGAGTATTCATCTAAGCTTTTATCAGAAATTTGATATGATTTACTCAGTCCCTGCACCTAGTTCTGTGGACAAAGGATGGTTTAATGCACAATATATTGGTCTACAGATAAAATGAGAACCAAAGAGGAAATGTTACATGGAAGCACATTTCCATCCAATGAAAGGAAGAGAGAGGTAACATTTTGGGAAATATTGTCCAATACTGGAGAAGGAAGCCCTTGGAGGTAGAGATTCTTGACTCGAAAAATACTACTCAAAGATCAAACATCCTTCATTAGTGATTCTGTGTATGAGAGATGTCTATGTTAGAGAGATGGGAGGAGGAAGAACTCAAGGAATTTACAAGTCAATAGGGTGTGAATACAAGTGTTTGAGCAAATATACATGTTTAACCCTACTTTAAAAAAGAATAGTATCTATATTTTCTTCATTAAAATATACCTGATATTAGAGAAGTGAAATACACTTAAGATTTAGGCTTGTATCCCTTGGATTTCAGAATATTGATAACTGTTCTGCATGTCTCCATTTCTTACATCTATTGCATCCAAAGGTCATCCTGAGCTGACCATCAAAAGACACAGGCAAATGCGGTGTGAATTCCTGATATTTTCCAACCTCCTGTACCTCTTTCCTGTTGCAGACTGGTCAGGCCCACATTCTCCTAAGCAAATGTGCAGCAAACAGTTTAAATAAAAGAGACACATGGTATGATTTTTTGGGGGCACTTAGTAAAGTCAAAACTCTCTGAATCTGAGACAAAGAACTCCTGGCAGCTCTTATTTATTTGGTTTTCAAACAAAGGAAGGGGATACTGAGGCAAGCACAGGAACTGAACAGGACCTTGGGAAATCAATTCAAAGACTTCTCCAAGCAGTAAATTCTGCCAACTAAAAGAACTGTCTTATCTCTAAGGTTGGCAGCGTTAGTACTCTGGAATAGGAGTGTCAGCAGCCTGTGTCTTTGGCTGCCTTAGCTGTGGTGTTATCTTGACTTCAGAGCACTGAGCATGTACCGTTTTCCGTCACAACCAGAGGTCCTTGTATCCTGAACGGCCTGGTGCTCAACACTTTACTACACCACAGGAACCCTAAATATTGACCTTTGTCTCTAAATGATCATGTGACCTTTCCTGCAGGTCTACCTGACATTTCCCTTCAGGAAAATGATGCTTATCTTAGGTCACTTACACTGTTTGGCTCTTCTCCCACCTTCTTGCCACTAGGTTCTCTCCCAGTCTTTCCAGTCTGCTTGGTTTCTTAGAATAACCATGTGAGAAATTTACATTAACATTACAGTGAATAATTGGGTTATCCACCCTCAGGAAACAAGAGTGTCTTTGAGCTGGTTTTGGGTGTGTGTGGTGGGTGGGAGAGTGGAGGTAATGAGCAAAATTGGGGAGAACCTTTTTATTCTTCTTAGTTTTAAGTTCTGGCAATTTGGAAGCTCACTTGCATAAGTTGCTACATGTTGATGTATAAATATGGAGGCACAAAGGTAATACATTTCTTAGCTAAAGGTTTTGCTTATAAGCATAGGCAATTTATATGCATTATCCCTGTAGTATGTCAGTTCTATGGTTGGAATGTGTTATCCCAAAAGCATATGCTGGTACTTTAATCCTCAAAACAATAATGTTGGGAAATGGAACCCAATGAAGGTGATTAGGCCGTGGGGATGTGTTTGTGAAGTGAATGGATTTATGCCAATATTTTGGGAGCGAGTTTTTATCATGAGAGTGGGTTTGTTAATCTCTTTCTCTCTGTCTTTCCCTGTCTCTGTCTCTTTCTGTCTATCTGTCTTTGTCTCTGTCTCACCTCTCCCCCTTTTACCTTCTACCATGGAGTGATACAGCAAAAGGGTCCTCATAAGGTGTCTGCCCCTAGATCTTGGACTTTTCAACCTCTGAAACAATGAATTTCTGTTTATTATAAAGTACCCATCTCTGGCAATGATAGCTGTGCAAAACACCTGAGGACAGTCAGAAATAACTTCTATGAATAGTAAACAAAATCAATAGCAATAGATTGCCTTCTGCTAGGAAGATTTTTTTTTTCATTTCCCCCCTATCGTCATAATTGTAGAATTTGAGAAATGGAAGTTTTCTAATTCTGCATTTTATATGCTTTGCCTGAATTTTTGTAAATTGGACTCTCTCTCCTCTAGAAGCAAAAATGATTTTTTCCCATGGAGAGATGTCAGAGTTACTTATTTTTCTCTTCATTTGGTAATTGGTTTCTCAGCCACCTGAGAAAGGTCTAGCTGTGCTATAGATAGTGTGTTCTTCTATGCCTGGCAAAAAAAGTCAAACAATGTAAAATTTTCCAAGACTGTCAGCCTCTTCTCTGGAAATTCATTTGGCAAATTCTGCCTGGTTAATAGATGAAATAATGATACTGCCATGCATGTATCACACACACACACACACACACACACACACACACACACACACACACACACGGACCCACAGAGTCCAGCTTTCTCTTGGGTTTCCCTATTTTGCCTTCATAAGTACTTAAGGCAAGTTTGAACAGAGACTCATAGTGAGGTGGTATTTAAAATTCACATGCATGGAGGAGGATGGCAGCCTGAGCTGAGTGTTTTCCTTATGAGGTGTTCTTGGGTCAGCCAAGCCACAGAGCCTGCGGTTGGGCTGGAGGTCGGCAGGTTCACCCCTGACTATGTGGAATAGAAGAGGGCTCTCTAACTTTAGCATCCTATGAACTACCCAGGGATCTTGTTAAAACGCAGGGTTTAATTCATTAGGGCTTTGGAGCAGGGTCTGAGACTCTCCACTTCCAACGAGTTCTCAGTGGATACGGTGCAGAATGACATTCCTGGCCTTCTTCCTCTTCCCCATCATAGACTTTTAGAGCTGGAAGGGATTTTGAAGATGTTGTCTAGTTGCTCCAAAAATACTGCTCTACAAAGTTACTTCTTCCAAATCACTAGGGGAATCTTTGAAATTCCAAATTCTCAGAGATTCCAAAGCAGTAGGTCTGTAGGTGGTCCCAGGCATCCGTATCCTTCCAAGACTCCTAGGTCAGTTGGAGGAATCATTAATAGAGAGGAGGTCACTTTCCACCCCTGAACAAATGATTCTAAGTATAAAGTAAAGGTCAGGTCTAGTACTGCTTAATGGGGAGACGTTCCACCCAGGCATTTTCCTCTTGCTGAAAGCAAGCACGAGGAGACTTAATGTGTATTTGTATTGTCCTCTCCTGAAAAGAAGTTGGGCGGAGATGGTCACTATAGAAATGGAGATGTTTTACGCATTTTGTTCCCTGGGGAGATAGTTTCATTTCTTGAAAGTTTTTGTTCTTTGGTGTTTTCAAATGGCTTCTATTATGGTCTGGATATGAAATATCTTCCAAAGGCTCATGTGTTGAAGGCTTTTTTCCCAATACAGCATTATTCACAGGCAGGGCTTTTGGAAAGCAATTGGATCATGAAGGCTCTAATTTCATCCACTGATGGATTCATAATTTGATGGCATCATTGGCCTGGGGTGGAAACAGAAGGTGGGGCCTGTGCAAAGGGAGTGGGCCGTGGGGGATGTGACCTCGGGGTCTATATTTTCTCTCTCCTGCCCTCCTTTCCTGAGTTCCATGAGGTGAGTATCCTTCTTCAACAATTCTTCCACCACACCCTCCCACCCTGATATTTCTGCTTCACTACAACAATGAAGTCAGCTGACCACGGAATGAAACATCTGAACTGTGAGCCAAAATAACACTCCCTTGCTTTAAATTTTTATCAGATATTTTGTCACAGTAACAAAAAGCTGACTGATACAGCTCCCATATAATCAACAAGTACTAAAATGAATGTTCTCTAGACCCTTGCATCATAATCGTTTTGTGTTTATTTTCATTTCACTTGCTGTAGTTTTCTGTTCTTTAGACTTTATTTTTTTTTTAAATTTTTATTTAAAGAAAAAAAAGCATGTAAAGGGTAGAGATATACAAAATTTTAGAAAAAAGATAAACAATAACTCACTAGTTGATAAATTACATATTGTCCTCTTAGAAATAGTTGTTCAAGTTGCAAAATTAAAGCATACAATGTAGATAGATAGTCAAACAGTGAGAGTATAAACAGCTATGCATACATGAGTCTCTACATGTATTTCTATTCTTTCTGTACTAGAGGGAAAAATAAAACTTAGTAAGACAAAAGAAAAC
>PVLA01002867.1:75561-183823 GCA_004027455.1 Hydrochoerus hydrochaeris
ATATCCACTCTGGTTTGATTATTACCTGCCTTTGAAGTTTTATACTGTCTACAATGTTTTATTTTTACTAATATTGTTATGTACTGCTATACTCAATTATACTGCTATATTCAATTATGCCTGATGATATAGACATTCTATTGAAGATAATAAGAAACAACACAGTAATCATTGTAGATCACCTTGTACTGTGGTTTTACAAGACTTTTTGGTTTCATGTTTTTATAGGAATTTGTTTTGTTTCATCTTGCTAAGTTTTGTTTTTCCCTCTAATGCAGAAAGTATAGAAATACATGCAGATATTCATGCATGAGTAGCTATTTACACTCTGTTTGACTATCTACTTTGTATGCTTTAATTTTGTAACTTGAACAACTATTTCTAAGAGGACAATATGTAATTTAATAACTAGTGATTTCTCATTGTTTACCTTTTTTTTGAATTTCATACCTCTACCCTTTATATGCTTTTGTTTCTCTTTAAATAAATTAAAAAAAAACCACAGTTTGTTTCTCACTCATTCTTCCATGTGTAGTGTGGGTCAGTAGGCAGATTTCTGTCTGATACAACTATGTAGCTTCTCTCACTTATGCTGCCCTGATATTGTGGGAGAGAAGAGTAGACTGGAATTGTGGTACCTTCAACTAATGGTTTCTTCCCAGAAGTGTTAACTTCCAATGGCCAAAGCCAATCACTTGTCTGTGAAGAGCCAAGGAAGTAAATGGAATAGCTAATGCTGCATTCCCCTCAGCTAACTGGCCCTAAAAACACCTATCTCTAGGGACCCTAAGAGAGTTAAGTTTCCTGAGAGGGTGAGAAAAATAATTTAAATCCTCTAAAGGTTGAGTCAAAAGATTTCTAACACAGCAAAAGGAGGAAGGTTGAGTATTTCAAATACTGTTTCAGTTTTACCTCTACAAATGCCAATGATGGTTACAGGATGCTTCCAGCAAGGGCGTGGGATTTTTTTTTTTTAAAGGACTGTTGATGTGATCAAAATACGTGTCCAAAAGTATTTCAGCTTACGGTTTCTTGCCTAGATGGTGACTCTACTCTGATCTGCAGGAACCTTGGAGGAATGGAAATTCAGGCAAGCACAATGGGGATGCCTGCAATGCTAGCAAGATATTTTTCTTGCGAAAATGAGTGCTGACTAGGCAGGTGCTACCCGCCATGCTGGAATGGTCCATACTGGACATGGAACAAAATAGGTACTACATGCAAATGCCTTGGAAGAACTGAAACAAAGGCCCAATGCCTTTGTGAACTGCTTTTTTCAGAGACAGATGGGCTATTGTTTTCCTCTCTAGCCTCAGCTAAATGGCTCTCGGTCTAAAGCTTATCTGTTTGGCTCATGCTTTGCCTGGCATGTGGAGAATCTTTTAAATGCTTTGGATATAAAATGCTGAATGTAGTGCGGTTTGGATTTCACTTCCACTGGGTGAACTGAGTAGAAGATTTCACTCTATTATGGCACCTCAAGCAGGCCAATTCAATAGAAAAAAAATTAAGTCAGAAAAATGTTTTTCATGTTGTATGAAACAAATGAACCACACTGTCCATTTTCTCAGCTGCTTTACAGAGTCAACTTGCAGAAAACAAAAATACATCAAATATATGAATTAAGTAAAATGAATATCTTTTCTTTTAGGAAATAATTCAGTGTGATGTAAACTAAAATTTGACAATACTTTCTCAAGCGAGTCAAGCATTAGTGAGACAACTTTTAAAACAAATGAATTTGAAACAGTATGGTCTAAGTAAAATTCTACTTACCTCCAAATAAGACTTTAGGTCTCAGAGTTTAACTTCTTTGGGTCACTGCAGCATTGTACTACTTCAGTTACTTTGCTGAAAAAATTCATTAAAAAATAATCCATGTTCTAGGTACTGGGAGTCCAGCGTTGAGCTACTTCATGATTCTGCATGAGTGGCTGGATGTAGCTCTCTAGTAAGTGCTGATATGGCTCTTCTTGGTCATTACTTATAACATAGTGGCTAAGTGTTCCATGTTGCTCTGTAAAACCAGATACCAGTTAGATTTCTTTGCACAACAGGGGAGCATTTTCTCTGGGAGCTGTTTCCAGGTATCCTTGACAAGTTTTATGATGGAACAATGGTTTCTTCTTAATAGTTTTTATTTACTTTTGAATACAGGAAAAGACCTGTGTTTGCCTAAGGTGGGACAGACAGGATCCACTTTAGTGTCTCAATGGTCCCTTAGTATGAAATTTTTTCTGAAGAAGTCTTTTAAAAGAGTGGTTTTTTGTTTTGTTTTGTTTTGTTTTGTTAAATGGAGTTAAGAACCCCTTTCTTCCACCTTACTTTAGGGACATTTTGATTAAGATGTGACCCAGGTTTGTTCAAAGGTAAGAATTAGAGGGAGATGCCTGGTTTCAACATTATGAAAAATGTTCCTTAAATTACTATAAAAGAGAAGTTATATTATTAACTTATAAAATGGCCCTTAATTAGAATATAATAAAGTTTCCCCCAGACTTTTCTCAGAGATTAGTTTTTCCCATACTGAATAAAATTATCAGTCCTCCAAGAGAAGCTCAGGATTTGTAGAAGGCATATTCCCAATCCAGTTTGTTTCCAGGTAGGCCTTTGATGGCACTGTTATTAATGGTTGAATTTAATCTTCCAAAAATAAGATGCTAGCAACCAAGTATAAAGAATACAGAATGATATCTGCAGTTTATCTGAGCATCTATATATAGCTCTGTTCTGGGTACTTTACAGGCCTTATCTTATTTAATTAGCCAATAAATATATCTTGTACTTTAGCCCAGGCACATAAACCATCTGGGTGCATTTTTGTGAGAACAATAGGAATCAAGATAAAAAGAAGAGAGGTTTTTATGACATGAGTCTGGAAGTCAAATATGACACTTCTAAGGTTAAAATCACCAATATACCCATGTTTGTTGGTGTAATATTTTTTTTTTGCAGTTGGACATTAGATTTATTTTCTAAGGCCCAGGATTCTTGGGAGCAAAGTGACATACTCAAATGTATGTGACAGCTTTCTGTTTAGACCCGTGTATTAGCTGGAATACCTTCAGTGGCAAAAACTGGAGATCCTAACTGTTGTTTAAATAAGAACATTTAAGGACTTGTTAAATAAGAAATCTAAGGGTAAATGTTTCCAAATTAGACAAGTGGTTCCACAGTGTCAGGCCATTAAATCAGCATTTCCACCATTGCCTTGACCTGGTCTTCAGAATCACAAGATAGTTGAAATAATTTTATATACTATGTCTTCGCAAACAACATCTGAAAGTTGAGGAAGGAATAGACCAGAAAAGCAAGGTTTTCCCTTTTGCACCTCTCCAACTAGAAAGAAAATCCTTCCGAGAAATCTTAGGTTTCCTCATCCACCCCACTGAACCAATGAGGACAAATTGTTCCTCACACACCATCAAAGGGGAAGCGTTGGGATTACCACAATAGTGATTGGTGTAGACTAATCACTATTCATTCTCTGGGACTGAGTTCATTGTCTCTTGTGCTAAGAAGACTAATGAACCCTAATGAGGACCATGTCCTAGCTCCTGTGATTTTATTAGCTTACATGATTAACATATTGGAATGAGAAAGTATCCTAGATTATCTAGATGCAATAAATAAAGTCATGAGGCCCCTTATGAGGAGGCAGAAGAGTTGAAATGAGAACTTCTTCTGATGGAAGAAGAGGTTGGAATGATGTGAGATTGCAAACCAGGGAATGAGGGAAATATCTAGAAGCTGGAAAGGCAAATAAATGAATTATTTCTTAAGGCTTTGGAAGGAATGAAGGCCTATTGATTTATTTTCAGTTCTGACCTTCACAACATTATGATAACAAATTCATGCTGCTTTAAAGCACTGAGTTGGTGGTAATCTGTTAAAGCCACTATAGGAAATTAAGACATCTCCCAAAGTTGGGATTCTGTTTTCAAAATGGGGAGCTGTAGGTGTGGTTCAGTGCAGAGCACTTGCCTAGCCTGTGTGAGACCCCTGGATTTTTCTCCAGCACTGAAAAAGAAAGAAAGAAGGAAGGAAGGAAGGGAGGAAGAAGGGAAGAAAGAAAAGAAGAAGAAGAAGGAGAAGAAGAAGAAGAAGAAGAAGAAAGAAGAAAGAAGAAGCAATAACTGTGACAGCTATGAGTAACTAAGAGCATCTTGCCATGTCAGAAGAATTTAAATCACTTAAAGGTATTATGTAGTAAATAATAGGTTAAAAAATGCAGGCAGTATAGCTTAGGGATTGATGGATTTAGAGTTGACATTTGAATTTGAGGGGTGTAGAGTTGAAGTTTGAATGGCAGTATTAGTGGGACTAATCCATTTGACCTAAGCATATTATGCTTGAGTTGGACTTGGGATCTAAGGTTATCCAATCAAATTGCTTGGACAGAGGCGGTGATTGCTAGAGAATCATCTCAGACTGAAGAACTACTAAGTGCTAAGATTGTGGAAGAGAATTAAATCCCTGTGAAAGGCAGCCTAGAGAACTGGGCCTCAAGAACTTGGAAATTTGGGGTACACAAAGCAAGAGTTTTGAAAATTAATGAGGATTTTATTTAACTAGGCCCCCAAGTAGGCTAGGAAACTCAATGACATACACCCTTAGACAAGACAATGCCATAGACATGGCCTTCTGTAGGAGATCTGGTCCACTGATCCTAGGATGTGGCTCCTCCTTTCTTCAAAATTCAAGATGGCTGCTTATGGGTCCAGCATCCCATTTGATTATGGGAAAGGAGTATGAGGAGAGATAAGTAGAAAGATAAGCCGTTTCATTTTAAGCAAACATCCTAGAACTTCTGAGTCACTTCTATTTACTTTTCTAGAACACATACTTACGGCTAAATCTAGCTGCAGTGGAGGTTGGGAACCATTGTCTTTTAGCTGGATGTCAAGACACCTAATAAAATATAGAGTTCATAAGGACAACAGGGAACATAAACATGAGGCACAATTCAGAGTCTCTGCAGGGACTGTCATAGGGAGGAAGTGGAACATCCTATAATGGTGGTGCTTGAATTCTGTTGACAGCATGAGCAGTTAAGGAAGGAAGCATTTTTTTTTATTTCCATGGATAATCACATAAAGATATTTCATATTTTCCTATCAAGTCTTCCAATTAAATGTGTTATATGGAATACAGATTTATCCCCACTGCTCCCCAAACTCCATTAATATGCTACTAAATACACTTTAAAAGCAAATGAGAGGGCAGTACTTTGTGGAAACCAGGGTGATTAAGTGAAAGACTGCCTACTGATACTGAGATTCCTTCCCGCTCTCCTTCTCTTTCTCTAAACATCTGTGGTTGGATTTATCAATCTGTAGACCATTTTTACCTTTATCTCTACGCCATCAAGGAAGAGTTTGAGAGTCCTTGTGGAAAAAGTAACTAACATAGGAAAAAATATTTAACTTGAAACTAATTTAATTTAAACCTTGTTAAGATAAAAAAAAGGAGGTTACAAGACATAAATGTGTGTAATAAGAATTAGAAATAAGAGATTGGTTGAAATAAGTTTCCAGATTAACAGTAGAGTTATTTTTCTCATGTTAATGAGAGATATATAATTAAGGGACACTTGTATCTTATTATATCAAGAACACCATAGGTAAAAATTCTGAACCAAAAGGGTGAAGTTCTCTTTAATAAAGCTTATTGTTTAGCTTATACATGACCTGACTGTTGAAAATATTAGACTTCCTTTTAAATATTTGTTTACTAGAGACAGAGAATCTCCATGATATGTAGTTTCTCCAATATAATGGTTGTTTTAATTTGTCTTCTCAAAACTCTACACTGTACGAAATTCTGTTTGCTAGTGAGACTTCTGTGTTTACTTAAGTTATAAACTTTATTCCTACGGGAAATTGAATTTTCTGTGACTTATTGTTATAATTAAACCACTGATTGTCACCATACTTGTTATGGTTAATGTTTTCAGTGTTTACCATGTAAACAACCTACATATTTCTTCCTTATAGTTATGTGAGTGAAAATATAAATTAGAGTTAATAGAATATTCACTTCAAAAATGCCGGTGTTATACAGGCTAGAGACAGAAGACTTAGAAACCTGATGTATGATGATCCTTTGAAATAAAATTAGCTTCTCCCTGAATCATACTTTGCAGAAGCAGCCCTTGCTCATTAAACAACCCCTGCCCATGCACACAGAGGTTCCAGTCTCCTTTTTTTTCACTGATTTGCTCTTAAATACAAACAGATATCCATAGGACATCCAGGTATTTGAAGAATCTTGAATATTTAAGGCAGAGGCAGAGAATGGATTATCAGGTGACACCTCCTACAAAGAGAGAGAAAATACAAGAGAAGAATATTTTAGATTAGAGAGGCTGTGTCGCCATAACAAAATAATCGAGATGTTATATCAAGGCGAAAATGTTAAGAAATAGCAAGAAAGAGGATGCCATCAACTTCAAATTGAAAGGAAAGCAAAAGGCTCAAAGATACGTAACAGGAGAGAGAAGTTAAAGGTCAATGCAGGAGGTCCAATATCAGTCTAATACACATTAAACAAGAACAGAGAAAATAAAGGGGCAGAAGCTGAGGATATGGCTCAGTATGAGGCCTCGTATTCCAACCCCGGTACTATGGAAAAAAAACTCCATGGCTTTCCACAGCTACAGGCCTTAAGCTTTCACAAGTAGAGTCCACTGGGCATCCAGCAACATGCCTGAAGCAGGCTGGGCACATCATTATGAAATTTTAGATCACTAAAGACAGAGCTGAACTTTGTTATAGTAGATTCTGACTTCTTGACTTCAACATTGGGAAAGAGACAAAAAAGAAGCAGCAACTTCAACAATTAGAGGGAAAGCACCCTAACTACAAATCAAGAACGAGCATAGAATAAGAGTTTTAGAAATCCAGTTTTTCAAAAACATTGCCTGCCACGTAGGTATCAGCGCAGGAAGCTGGTGGAGGCTGTATCTCAATGGCATGAAGACAGGAAATTGAGGAGAAGGTGTAGGTTACAGAGAGAAGAGATCCAACACACACAAAAGGGGAGTGGGTCCCCAGGGTGGTGGGGGAAGGAACACCAGGGAATCCCAGAGCAAACAGGGCCTAGAGGAGCAGGAGGGTGAAGGCTGGGAGTGGCTGACAGCGTTCTGCTGGAGGGTTTAGTGACAGTCCTCTAAGGGGTTTCCCATGAGGGTCCAGATCACAAGGAAAATGCAAAAATTAGTTAACTCCAGGAGAAGTAGTGCTGTGTAAGAATGGAAATAAAACCACAAAAGTGTATATAGTTTAAACAAAATATTGGGGGTGGGGTTTAAAGCATAAAAATCCCTATTTGAAATAATCCAGACCTAAGCCAAGTTACTTTCCTTTGTGAAGAGTAATGACAGCCTTCCCAAAATCCTGCTGAAAATGAAACATCTCCACTTGGTATCAAATATATTGGAAGAAGCTGATGTGTGCTTCTGAAAGTCTTTTTTCGAAGAAATAGAAATGCACCTGCGAATAATTAGGTGAAAAAGAATTCAAGGGACACGGAAGGCCAAGTAAACACTGTCTGTCCTGATAGGAAAATTATCAGGCATAACCTTCTTTGTCTTTCTCTTTCCCTTTCTGGAATTCTGGACTCTTAGCTCTGTAAATTTCATTTTTCCTTCAAGGCAAACTGTTCCCTGTGTGTTTTTCTTTCTATCCAGACTCTGATCTGGTGGAGATTCCGACTTTATGATGCTACAGATGGAGGAAAACAAAACAAAACAAACCCAAGAAAGCCAAGACGATTCTTTCCTTTCACAGTAACAAAGACAATCAGAGTAATTCAGAGAATCCATGAATTGCAAGTTAAAAATCACAGTGTTAGCTTGAGTATTGCAACTTTAGGTGAATGGAAGAGGCTGATAATTATTACCAAGATTCCCCCTCTCTTTCTTTTGATAATCAAACTCTTCCAGCTTAGCTAGGCACACATTTTGGGGCCTCTGCCGATGTAGAAGGATCTAGTTTTGGTCAATGGAATGTGAGCAGAGATGTTTCTCTACCTGAGTAATCTCTGGCTTCCCACTGTTCCTCCACCCTTCCCACACACCAAGTTACGAATGGAGCTTCAGTTATGAAGACAGAGGACTAGGATAGGGGTTGGTTCTAAACCTGGCCTGTCTCCTATTTTTATAAATAAAACTTTATTGGAAAAAAGCCACACTCATTCATTAATCTCATAAATGCCTACATTCACATTACAATGGCAGACTTAAAAAGTTGCAAAAGAGAATGAATGGCCCATAAAGCCTAAATATTCACCATTTGGTCCTTTATAGAAAACAAAACAAAACAAAACGCTGATTATTGCTCTAGGTGTTTATGAGCCCCTAAGAGAGGAAGAACACGGAATGACTCTGCAAAATGGAAACTCTAACACACTTAGATTGGCTGCCTGCCTTAGGACTGTGTCTTTTTAAAAATTTATTACTTTTGTTAGTACATGCCTATATTCTTTTCTTTCTTTCTTTCTTTTTTTTGGGGGGGTTTGCTTTGTTTTTTTGAGACAGGATCTCACCATGTAACCCAGGTTGACCTTGAATTCATGGTAATCCTCTTGCCCCAACCTCTCAAATGCAGGGATTACAGGTATGCGCCACCCTGCCTGGCTCCATGCCTGTATTTTGATGGAGGAATAAATTTCCCTTTTGTTTGACTCACAATTCAGATCACTTTCTTATAGCAGCTTATTTAGAGCTAATATACTATGCAACAATATTCTGATGAACATAATTTCCTGAACAAACATATAATGAGTAAATTTAATGTTTCCATAACAAATAATTTAATATGGTTTAAACATAAGATTAAGAGTTATGTAAAACAACATTAATTACTTAAAGTCAAGATTTAACAGGAACTCTTGGTTTCATAACTAGATAGAAAAAAACGTAAGAAAACAACTAATAGAATATGTATATATCTGAACAGATGGTATCTTCACCCTAATGTGGTTTAAGTATTTATATTTATAATATTTTCAAGGTAAAATCTTTCTAAATAGGCTCCAGTTTTTACTCTTATTGAATAAGGCAAAATGACCAGCTCTGTGTTATTTACTCAACACGGCTGTCCATGGAGTCTACTTTCTTGAAATTCTTAATAAATGGCTAATTAGAGTAGGGCATGGTGCAATGTCTGCAGTACCAGCACTCTGGGAGGCTGAGGCAGGAGAATGGTGAGTTTGAGCCCAATCTAGGCAAAGTGATGTAGTGAGACACTGTCTCAGAATCAAAGTACAAAAAGGACCTTAATTAAAATTAAAATTCACACCAGAGGGCAAATTGTTTTCAATCAGAACCTTGCAGGGAAGCTCTAGGAAACTGTTGATATATGTGCTTTTTGTGAATTGAAAGGGGGTTGATTAACAACTAAGTTTTCTTTGCACAGGTAAGGAAGATGGTGAGTAAATATTTACAATATGATTTGCCTGGCAGTGCAAGATTAGTCTGTAATTACTCTGATTCTTATCAGAAGATTGCAGCTTTACATAAGTCTGTTTATTAAGAGGAGCAAAGAGTTTCCTTTTAATACTTGGAGTTGGTATTAATGGTCTCAAGGACGGTTGAGAAATGAGTTTGAAAATAGCTGTTGGAATGTGAACTGTAGAATACTTGGTTTATTCACTTAAGGTTGCAAACTATGTTCACTATATGAAATTTCCTCGGTCACCAGCTCATTGTAATTCACTGTGGATTGTGACCTTACTGAACTATTTTGGAAATAAAACAATGACTAATTATAAATTTTAAGTCATAACAAATAATATCTCTTTTCTATAAAATACATGATTGCAAAATAATTTCAAATATCATGTAAGCTATGTATTGGATATGTTAAGTTTGGCTGCAAAAAGATAAAGGGCCAAATTGTTTTGTTTGCTAGTTTGATATATTAAATTGCTTGGCTTGGCTTCCATTTAAATACTATTACTGTTTTTAAAAAGTGTTCAGTGGGAAGATTGAAGAAATCACCTTGCAGATCTACATAATATTTACCACTCACTGAAATATGCATTATTCAAAAAAAAACTGGATAAAATTTGAATAAATATTTAATAAGAAGGAAGGGAAATATGAATCAATAATAAAAGAGGAAACAGGCTGGGAATTTAGCTCAGTGGTTTAAGCGCCTGCCTGGCAAGTACGAGGTCATGAGTTTGAGCCCCAGTACAAAAAAAAAAAGTAGAACTAAAATAGAAACATTGTGAGATGGGCACAGAAAGGAAATAATTAAAAGGAAATAATTTAGTGACTGATAAAACACTGAACTGAGAAAAACAGGTAAAATGAGAGAGTTTAAATGGTAAGAAATATTTAAAACATTTTAAATAAAACTTAAAGTGAAGGTGATCACAAGTGTGAAGTTCGCTATTGTAGTTTGGCTATGCAAAAAAGGAAATTCTTTCGGTTTTTATAACTAAGTCCAATTTAGATGTTGATGATGAACAAAAACTTAAGCTTGCCAAGTCTGCACAATTCAGCCCTTTTTTGGTTTAAAACAGTAGCTTTCGTTTGGTTGCCCTGTTCACTTGGCATGTTCCCACTTCCTCTTTCTTTTCCTCCTCTGGAGGGGAGGCCTGAGCCTCCAGGGGCTGCCAAGGGTCCTGACCTTGGCCCTGTTACCTCTGGCTCAGACCTGTGCTCTGTGGACCCAGGGCCTTCGCTCCACCATGGCTGGCAGTCAGCAGATCTACTCACACTACCCCTGTTCTGCCCTGGTCATGAGTGACTCCATCTGCAACCCTCTCTCTGTCCACCTCTGCGTCCTTCAGGTCAGAAGACAATTCCAGAGACTCCTATGCCAGCTGGCGTACATTGAGTGGCGTGTCACTCTCTGCACTGATAGGTTACTGCCATAAGTCAGACTGGACATAGGTCTTCTTCAGGGCCATCTCTCAGTTTCCAGAGGTGACAGCTGAAAGGGAGGAACAGAAATCCTCTATTCTAGCCCCCCCATCCCAACTAATAAAGGGTTCCAATAATCCTGAGCTCCAGGGCTCAGCCTAAAGACCAGGTATCCCAGATCCAGTCTTTTCCTGAATGCATCTCAGCTCACACCCTTTTCAGCCATTGCCTGACGTTTCACCTCTTTCAGGAAGGGAAAGAGCTCCAATATCATCATGCGCCTTTCCCTCCAGAGTGACAGCAAATGCTTCCTCTGTCCCTTTGGGCCCTCAAAATTAAAACTAAAGAAAATGTTTCTGATTCTTGGGCTGCTGACCACCTCAAAACCTATCCCTGGAGGGACCACAGAAGGAGAGGGAAGTATAAGGAGCTGTAAAAAATAATAAGGGGAAAATTTTGAGTGAGAAACTCATGGGAAGGAATGTGGTCTAGTAGGAGAGGGGAGGCTACAAAGAACCTGGATGAAGGCAGACATCCAACTCTGAATTTCCCTTCTCTCTCTCCATTCCCTGTGGCCCAGGAGAGTATAACTAAGGAGAAGACTTCAGACAAAACAGCTCTGGGTAGAAGAGGTAAGAGGAGGCTTTTTAGTGGCCTAATTGTTTGGTAAAGAGGTAAAAAATAGCAGTGGCAATTTCAATCTGTGGCGCTATGTGCTCTGAAGCTTGGAGTCCATTCCTGTGCCCCAAAACACCCAAGGACCTATACCAATCTCCTGGCGCATGGTGTCAATCAAAGCAACAATGGAAGTGACTGAAGACTGTCCACTTGTATTCATTCCCAATCATTTCTGAAGTTCAAACCACTAACTCCAGATAGCTTACCTGGACACAGGATCTCCCAGAATAAAAATGGAATTTCCCAGCTTCCTTTGCAAACAACTGTACCCTTATAATCAAAACTATTTTAAGCAACTATATGCTAATAAATTTGACATCTATGAAAGTGAATTTGGGGGAAAACTATAAAACATTAATATTGTCACAAGATTTAACTTGAACAGGACAGTAATCTTTAGACATTAAAGGGGCAATCATTGGAGTAGCAAACCCCTGTGTTTCCTAAAGGCTCTAAGCTCAGAAAGTTTTATAAGTGAATTCCACCAAACTTTTAGAGGAGAGGTAATACCTCTCACTGCTAATTGTTTGAAAGCCCCAACTCTTTTGGGGAAGCCAGACTTGTTCCCAAAATTGAGTAAGAAAAGCTAAGAAAATTACAGATTCATTTTCACTTTTTAACATAAATGTGAAAATCTTAATATTAATCAAACTTGACAATATATTAAAATATGATAAAATGGTTTCTCTAAAATGCAAAAATATCCTAAAATCTAGAAAATCTACAAATGTAGATCACTTCAGTAGAATTAAACAGAAAATCTCATGAATGTTTCAATAATGCAATGCATTTGATAAAGTTCAAGATGTAAAAAAGACAAAATATGCTAAATAAACTTAGATCAGATGGTTTTTGAGTCCTGAACTGAACTAAGAACCTTGTGCTTGCCAGGCAGGTGCCATGCTGCTGAGCTATATCCTTGGCCCTAAAGAAGAGTTTCCTTAATAAAAATTAATATTAATTGCATTTGTAAGTGTAGAAAAGTTAGGTGCATTCTTTTTTTATATTAAGAAAATTTGTTAAAGGAGTAGATGTTCTTGACACTATAATAAGACAAATCAAATGAAATATATAAGAATAAGAAAGAAAAAAACAAAATTACAATGGCAAATTAAATAATTCTCTACAAAGAAAATCTACAAGAACTGACAGGCACATTATTATAATTAATAATGGAATTCAGCATTGCTTGTTAAAAGATCCTTATACAAAAATCAGTTAAATTATACTGCTCTTATATAAATGTGTTTTTAAAAAAATCTATCATTAATAAGAGCAATTAGAAACTTAAAGTACCCAGGAGCAAGCTTAACAAAACAGGTACAAAATATTTGAAGTATATGTTTTGAAACTGTATCAATAAATTAAGGCAGATCTAAATAATACAATAAAATAAAAGATCTACACTTGTTAATAGTTAGACTCAACATAAAATGGTCAATTTTTGCCAGATAATTTAAATACAGATCAACAAGAAGAGGTGGGTGTGGTGGTGCAGGCCTGTAATTCCAGCACTTGGGAGGTAGAGACAGGAGAATCACTGTGAGTTCGAGGTCAGCCTGAACTGAATGGTGAGACACAGTCACAAAAAACAAAGATAGGAAGGGCAGATGATCAATAAATGGTCCCGAGAAAAATGGTAAAGTATAAGGAGAAAAACTAAAGCTGGACTTCTACATTTGCCCATATGCAAAAATGACTCCAGATAAATTAGAACTTGAAATCCAAAGCAAAACCTCCAATCATTAGTAGGAAACTTTAAAAAGAGTTCATTATATTAGTGCATGAAATCAAATTTTAAAACAAATGATAAAAAAAGCCCAAGCTACAAAGTGAAGATTGGTAAATTTGATTGGATTTTTAAAAAATGGTGTATTGCAAAAGATAACATGGGTAGGTGTGATAAATCACAGACTAGGAGAAGATATTTCTAGTCCAATTGAGGAAAAAGGGTTAGTATTTAATATGTAAAAGATGCATAAAAAGAAAAAAAGGATATGGATAGTCAATTCATGGAAGACTAGGGGCTTACACTGGAGAATAATTGCTATGGATTGAATGTGTCCCCTCTAAAATTCAGGGGTTGAAACTTACTGGCCAATATCACAGTGATAAGAGGCAGGCCCTTAAGAGAGGATTAGGGCACAAGGGCACCCCCTTTCATGAATGTCTTAGGGCACTTTGTGCTGCTATCACAGAATGCCTGAGACGGGATAATTGATAAAGAAAAGAGGTTTATCTCTTATAGTTCTGGAGGCTGGGAAGTCCAAAGTCAAGGGACTCACATCTTGTAAGAATATTTTTCCTCTTTCTGTTTTCTTCCCTTCATCTTTCTTCCATCTTCTCTTATTTGGAGAAAATTTTATATATGTAATACTAGCTATAATGAGTAAATATTAATATTTTACCGAATAAAGTTGCATCTTTCCTGAGTTTCATTCATGTCCTTCCCTCTGTGGACATATCTACTATCGTGAAGTAGATGTAGATTCTTCTGGGTCATACTTTCTTGGGGGTAGTTTCATCACACATCTACATGTTGTTAATGTTAAGGATACCTGTTAAAGCATGGTACAAAAGACTTTATTCAGACTGTTGTGACAAGTATAGGGATTACAGCAGTGAGATTTTAGCATGTGTGTTGTGTGTGGGTGTAGATTCTGGGCTCGACTTTGAATGCAGCCAGTATTAGTAGGAATTTAAGGAGCTAAGAAGCAAGGTGGAGGGTCAGTGGATAAAGGAAACCTAAGAGGAAACATTAGGGGCCAAGAGAGTTCTGGCTAAATCAATTAACCCAAGTCTGGCTAAAGATAGGGAACGGTGATCAGATGTCACCTGCAGTTCAGGTGAGAATGAAGAAATGGATCAGACATTGAAGCCAATCAGGTATGGAGGAGAATGGAAGTTCTTGCTAAACTAACTTAGCAGGGGTTTTGGTAACACTGGATTTTACCAGGAAATCTGTCAGTGGGTCTAAGAGAATGTGCAGGAGCCCACCTGAAGTTTTGCCAAGAAAATAACTTTCAGACTTTTATCATCCTAACACTATATTTGTCCTATGTGGTTTAAAAGTAGATGTAAACATGCTTTATTTTGCATATTGTTGGACAATTTGTTTTTGTCACTAAGTATAGTTCTTAGTGCTTGCTGTGTTGATTGATATTGATCAAATTTGTTCTTTTTGACTACTGCCAGAGAACATAGCATTCCTAACCGTTATGGGTGTCAATGTTTCCTAAGTTTTTCTGCTATAAGGAATTTTGCAATGGATAACTTTGAAGTCATTTTTCTTTTCTGAAGCACCTTTTGAGATCAAAATGATTGATAAGTTGTAATTCTGAACTTTCTGTGCGATCCATGAAAACAACTAAGATACATCCAAAATGAAATTGTGTGTGAGTTAAAAGCACCCAAGTCCCATTGATCAATCATGCGTAAGATCAATTGTCTGGGCAGAATTTTTTAATGATTAAGAGAGCAGCTTCAGACTTGTCTCAGCCTCTGACCATCCCTTGGAAGCTCATTGGCTCTCTGGAAAACGTCCCCTCTTAGTTTGTGGCTGAAGACTGAACTCAGTTCAGTCTTTGTTGGCCGCCAGCACCTTCGAGCATTCCAGAAGAGTGCTTGCCTTGCAAGCCCAAGGCCCTGGCTTCAAACTCCAACACTGCAAAAAAGGAAAAGAAATGAAATGAAGGAGTCCATGCTGATATGATTTTGGGGAGACTGCACCCCATGTTCAGAGTCAGTAATGTCACAGATTCCTCAGGTAGTGCCCTGATCCTTATCTAGGTCAATTGTCTTGGGGACAAGACAATTCACTGTCTGCAGCCAGGAGGTGGCATCAGGGTTGGGCTCTGCAGTGGTTCCTGGAGGGGCTGCTTCCATATCCTGCCTCTCTGACTCTCAGAGAAACTTCAAATCCTATAAACAAATGTTTTTTAAAAAATTTAAACCAACGAGTTCCTTTTTTTTTGTTTGCAGCTACAATCCCTTAATAAAAGAGAGTGGATCCCTCCTGAGATTGGCTGAGTTCTCCCCGTATATCCCACAGCATTTTCCTTCTCGCATTTGGGGTGAGCTGGAAGGGACCAAGTCCACACCCGCAGGACCCTGGAAGCCACATTCCTCCTCATGTTCAGGTCCAACGACACCTACTGCGTGAGGCCTTACTTACTTCTTACTTTTTAAAGGAGGACCCATTTCTCCTTTTTTGTCATTTGTTTTTTGTGGTCCAACCCAATCACTCCTAGATACGAGACACAGTAACTCAATACTCTTAATTGTGGAGAGAACCAGATTTTTTTTTGCAATAGGATTTCTAGGTCCCCTGGAAGTTAGATTTTCATTCAAACCTTTGTGCAACCCAAGGCCTTAAGAGGCTGTTATTAGAGTTCACTATCACTATCACTGTGGGATTGGAAGCCTTTCAAAATTTTCCTTTGTTTGTTTGTTTATGTGTTCTTGGAGCTTGAATTTAGGGCCTTTGCACTGAGCTACATCTTCAACCCTGTTAATTTTTGATTTTGAGACAGTGTCTTGCTAAGTCACTAGGTGGTTTTTTTTTTCATTTTTTTAAATAAAATGATAGGAGGAACTTGAGCATGTTTATATGCTGGGCAAGGAGCCTGAAGAGGTGATAAAATTGCTGCCACAAGGTAGGGATAAGCAGTGGAGTCAGGTGAGAGATTATAGTTCCAGGAGCTAAAAGAGATAGCAGTTACTGCTGGTTACAGACAGAGCTGGGGTTTGAGGTTAGGTGTGATTCGTAAACTGTGCTCTTGCTGTTGTGCTGCACTGTCTTCCAAAGCTGGTGAATCTATTTTCTAAATATTAATCCAAAATTTCCTCTTCTTTCTTCCGTTGGGAGTAGGAGCGGATGATGAGTGAAGTTCTTAGATAGGTCGGATGTTGAGGTCTCCGTGGGACCAGCTTCATTTCTTCTTTGCATATTATTGCATAGTTGGAACATCCTGAATACTCTGGGGTCTCTTCCCAACCCATTTCCTTACCTACAGCCCTTTGCCTACATAGTGAACTCATCACATATATATATTTTATTGTATGTATAAAATACATGCATTGTAGTGGCTTTTTAATATACACACGTTATTGATCCGCATTACAATTACTTGCAAAGTTCTCCCCCATTCATTTCATATTCCCTACTTGAAAATCATAATTCTTGCCCTGTGAGTTTATGGTCAGCAGCAGGGGAAATGATGTAATGGTTATAAACTGAAGATAATGACTTTTGGTGGGATTTCTGAGCTTGTAACTAAAACCTTGGTTTATTATCTTGTTGTGACTTTGGATTCCATTTTTAGTAAAATTCTATTTGTCTTCTGGGAGGGGTTAGTTAGAAATGTAGACAAAAGAGAACTAGTTTACTTAGGCTTTTAAAAAAAGACACAGATAATTTCCCAAAGCAAATGCTGTATTAAAAAGATAATTATAAATTGATAGAAAGATTTTATTATGAATGTAATGTAGAGCAGAGACGAACTCCAAATGTGCATCAATATTTTAATTGTGATAACAAAAATAATTTGATAATATGTTCCCTGAGTCACATTTGTGTTTTAAATTACATTAAGTCAAGAAAACTCTGTTTTTCCAGAACATACTGAGAAGCATTAGCTGACAATGAGGTTATCTCCAATACATGAGAGATCTGGGGACTGATGTTTCCTCAACAATTTCATTCTGCACAAAGAAAAATGTTTTTGTGCAGTTACAGTGGTCAATAGTGAGCATGTCCTCAAACCACCTTGATCCACTGCTACCAGATTTTAGGATTATAGCCTCTCTTTTCTTTCTTTACCTATACTACTTTGTCTTCTCTTATTTCCTGTTTACCTGAGTGTGTTGAAGATTTTAAAAATGAGTTTAAAAATATTTGAAAAAGTAAATGTGAACAGTGTCTTACAAGAGCATT
The DNA here is from genome assembly GCA_004027455.1 of Hydrochoerus hydrochaeris. Taxonomy (NCBI): domain Eukaryota; kingdom Metazoa; phylum Chordata; class Mammalia; order Rodentia; family Hydrochaeridae; genus Hydrochoerus; species Hydrochoerus hydrochaeris. The sequence goes on from PVLA01002867.1 coordinate 93,051, forward strand.
GAGGGATGAGTTTAAAGATTTCCATTCCTCTTTGGTAGCATCAGTTTGTGCATTATCCTTTGCAAAGTACCATAGTTTCTCTTTGTGATAAGGGCATGAGAGTATAGTTGGTGGTTGTCCATTTAGCAAAGTGGTTGTCAACAAACAGAAACATCTTTCCAACATTACGGAGGTTCTCATTCATATTAACACAAGATCGCAAATGTGAAATGATAATTTGGCTTTTCAATTAGAGATCAAAACAGAAATATCTTCCTGCTGAATGTATTCCTGGGTGAAAGAAAGAACAATCATGGAACATAGACTGGATACTTGCACATGGAGTGTTCTGAAGCTCTTTGGGGCATGAATGGAAGATTCTGATCAGAGCTCACAAGACCAGAAGGCTGATAGAAATACTGCTGGTAAAGATTGAGCTTGAAAAGTTTCTGCTGGAAAGAAAGTGAACTGCATTGGCCCTTGGGCTCCAGACAATGTATGTTATAGCTTGGTAGAAAATGTGTCAGCATTTTACTTGTATCCAGAGACTTTGCCTGAGACTAAGGGTGGTGGACTAATTAATCTTGCAGAAAAAATTTCAAGCAGTCTAGTGTTGAGACTATGGTATGGCTACATTTTAAGACTCAAGAGCAAAGTGGCCCGCAGAATGATTTAAAATATTTGTGTTTGGCCAGAAAGGAAACTCCAATAAAGCTGTGAACTTCAAAGATACAGCAGAGGAGATGCTGATTGCTGAGAAGGAACAAGAGACTAGAAAAGATGGCCTGAGGGCATCGAAAGAAGCAGCAGGTGTCCACCCCTTGAGCCTCAAAATAGCACAAGAAAGACTTTACATTAAGAAGAAAGCCCTGGAGCACAATGTTCCAGAATGGCAATGGCCATCCCATGTTTCAGGATGGCAGGGGTCTTGAGAATTTGTGCTTTGGAATTGGATTCAGACTGCTCAGCAATTCAAGAACTTGACCTCTACAGCCAAGAAGGGAGGAAGCCTGGCTACTGCTCCGGCAGGAAGCAGACATTGGGGTCATCCATGTGGTGCTGGTTTTAGGCACATGCAGAATGCAAGAGTTGTGGCGTGTCACAATTTTGTTCTAGAGACAGGTAATTTGTGGCTTAATTGTTTTGAACAGTGTAGGAGATCAAACTCAGGGCCTTATACATGCTAGGCAAACACTCTACCACTAATCCATACCCCCAAATTTATGGCTTAATTTAATTTAATTTTTTATTTAAAAATTATTTTATGGGTATTGAATGTAGGCCATTTGCACTGAGATACATTCTCAGCCCTTTTTTTTGTTTTTTATTTGAGACTTGGTAAGTTGCTAAGTTGCCCAAGCTGGACTCTACCTTGCTATCCTCCTGCCTCAGTCTCCCTCAGTGTTGGGATCAAGGATTTGTGCCATGACTATTGGCTTGATATTTTTGACTCTTGTTTTAAAGCTTGTTTTAGAGCAGATCAAATCTTTATTTTGGAGTTAGAATATTCATCTTCCCAAGGTATAGCTTTTCTTGAGTGCCAACTGAATACCTGGAGCTGGTAAGGTCTCTCTTTTCTGACTAGTTAAATTAGCATTGTACAAGCAATTATATAATTTCATGTTTCTTAAAAACATAATATCATTATTACACCCTGACAATTTCTCAAAATAGCAGTTTAAGCAATCATTATAATTATTATAATCACATAAGGAGTAATTGTTCAGATTTCCAGTCTTCACAAACGTCATGATGTTTACAGTTCATTTGAATCAAAGTACAAGATACATTATGCACAGAGAAGAGAGAGGAGAAATCCGGAGAGCTGTGTCGTGCTCGGCCGCTGAGGGGTGAGTTTTGGAAAGGGAAGATCACTCAGCCATGACAAACACCGCAGAGAAGTCAGAGGAGCAGAGAGCCAGTGCTGTCTGCTGCTGTTAAGGAGAAAAGTCTTTATAAGCTGCAGTGCTGGGCAGCTGTGGAGATGGAGGGTGAAGGCAGATGCCTGGGTTTTGATCAAAGGAATTGAAAACTAAATGGAACTAGAAGACAAGGTATAGAGAAAGCCTTTAAGAGGTCTGGGCAGGAAGAGAAAGAGAAGGGATGACAGGCAGAGTGGAACGGTGGCTGCAATTGTTTTTTTAAAGACAGGAAAGTCAGAGAGTAGATTGAATGCTGACGGGAAACATTAACAGAAAGATACATTAAACGCACTGAGGTAGACGCTAATGTCTGAAAGAAAGCTCCTGAGTGTACAAAAGAGGATGGAAACTGAACACGGGTGGAAAAATTTAGCCTTGCAGTAGCAGAGGTGTCTCCCACACTGATAGAGGGGCACATGCAGACACATATGTGTCCACTTGATTGCTGGGAATCAGGAATTTGGGGTACATCTTACTTGATGGCATATAGTAATAACTGAGTTCAGATACTGAGAGCAAGGGCAGGATGGAATTAGAAAAGCACTGAGGTTGGAAGTAGGCTTTGGAGAGCATGAGAGAGAGAGAGAGAGAGAGAGAGAGAGAGAGAGCTAAGGAATTTTAGAGAGTTAGTATGCAGAATTGAGTATAGTGTTAACTCTAAAATAAAGATTTGATCTGCCCTAAAACAAACTTGAAAACAGCATGAGTTAGGGACACCCTTCACCAGAGCACTAATCTACAACAGTGTGAGTTCCTTCAGCCACATTTGAGATACTGTATACTCGTTTAAAAACGTATTTCTAAAAGAGACCCCTTTGTTCTTCACTTGTGCTCCATTTGTTTGTATGTCTTCAGATTAAATAACCATGTTTTAGGATCTGGAGGAGAAAGTACCTGATTGAATGAGAAGCCTAATTACAGGACTCTCCACCCCTTCTCTTCTCATGCAGAGGTGCCACAGTGGTTTAGTGTGGGTTAAGCCAAAGGCCTATATCCCACTATCCTACTCCTTGATATCTTATCCCAAAGACGCTGGCTTTGTACATTAACAATCTCACCAAAGCCAGTTCTATTTGACACAAATAGAACTGCTGGACCTTCCTGGTGTCAGCCCTGCAGAGATCGTGATATAGTTTAGTCTTCAGGGACCACTCTGGATTCCTGTGCCAGGGGACCAGTCTCAGAGCATCCTCAGCAAGGCTAACTCCCAGTTTCTTAGTTTGTGAAGCAATCTCAGGCATGATTTTTCTGCCTGGTGACAGGAGTTCAGTCTTCATGAAGTGTCATGAAAAGCAAAACATAGTGTGATACTTAACTGTTGTGTCAGTTTGAGTAAGAAATGCTCAGCTGATGGATTCCACATAGTTCTGGGCATGACTGAATGGATTTACTGAAGGGAGAAGACACATCTTGAGTGTGAGTGGTACCAACTAATAATCTTGAAGCCTGAATGGGATAAAGATGGGAAAAAGGAAGGAAGTCTCGCTTCTGTTTCTTTGGAAGAGCTCCAGTATTTGCCTTTGCTTTTGATGTCTACCTCCTGGCTTCTAGCACAGACTTAGCAGTGACAGGCATAAACACGTTTATTAGGCAGAATTTAAGTATGCATTCAGATAGAATAGGATGTGAGCCCTCAAAAGACAGGTGCATGACGGCCTGGAGCTGGGTGTATTTATGTGGCCCTGGGTGTCTTTAAGAAGAGTGATCTAAGATGTGTATTCCTCCTATCTGTATTGGCATACAAAGCATCTACATGTGCAGTGAGCTGGAAAATGTTGCCCACTTACTAGCGTGCTTCCTTGAGGATAAGTTTGGAATCTGTAGAATTGGGAATCTACAGTAAGCCCAAATTCAACTGATGGTGAAAGGTGATAACCATCTCTATAGATAAAAGGTGATGTTTATGTATTGGTGAAAAGCATGGGTCTCTCATTTACAAAATTACTTTATCTTTGAGACCCTTGGCAGTTTTTCTGAGAAGTTTCCTGGAAAGCAAAAACAGAAAAACCAAAAACCAAAACCAAAACAAAACAAAACAAAAACTACTGTAAACTTGGGTAACTTTATGTCCTGAAGCTGGAGTTTTGCTTTTAAAGTACAATTTTAAAAGTGCAGTTTTCCTTGTTTTCTTGCTATCTGTCTTTATTGTTTCTATCCTACCTCAGTTACCTCTGAATTGGTGGACTTACATGAGGTGGGTCTAGTGGAACTAGAATAACGTAGGTTGGCTGCTTTTACTGAAATGAAAGAAAAATACCACTATTCTTAGTAAAGAGTCTCATTGTATCTAACTATGGAAGGAATAGGTATTTCTTCCTAAAAAAATCTATAAAATTTACAAAATATAAAGTCTGTGATCTAAATTGAAAATATATTATCTTTTCCCTTTAATTTAGAAAATGTACCTTAATTTTGAGACCCTTGCTTAAATATTCATTTATCGTCTTGAGCCCTCGTTAATATTTGCAAAGAAGTGAATTGTTTTCCCCCCTTTTTTGAACAGTAAGTGAAATGAAAAAGTTGTGATCATTAGGTTTTTGAAATTTAAGTAAATTTCCTGCAGGTCTGTGTACACCTTTCCTGGAAAACAAATTATTCACATTGCAACAATAGGAGAAAACTAAATGTGGGCAAAATTCCTAGGAGATGTATTGCTTTAACCCGGCTTTAGGTACCTTTAGAGAGAGAGTGCCTGGTTATTGAGCTTACCACACTTGAATTGGTTGATGGAATTCAAAGGTTGTCTCTCTGATAAAACATTTCCCAACCCATAAAAGTCATTCCCCAATCGTAACAACCTGCTTGATCTGGGTCCTCCTGCTGCTTCATTTTTATCTCTGTCTCCAATGATCCTATTAGCAATATTTTTCTCATTCGCCAAACAGTAATGTGAGCTATGTTAAGAGAAAGGAACCTGTCGCATTTGCGTCTCGCTGGGGGCATCAATGCTCACAGCAGTGCTCACTTAAGTTTGTTGAATGAGTGACTGGGTTGATATTTTGATTTTTCAAAACTTTTTTTTATTATGGAAATATCCAAACATACACTAAAGAGAAAGTGGCATAATCAATGTCCATGTTGTGCAACAGCTGGCATCACACTCTTCCTTTTCCCAGCTCACTTGATTTTAAGCAAAGGTCTGACATGGTGTCATTTCTTCCATTAATACACCAGTATGTGTTTCAGCTGAGACAACATAGCTGAGGAGTCCTTTTTGTTTAATATAACAACAATGTTATTCTCCCTAAACATAAGTATATTAAACCATATTTTTAATTTCCTTAATATGTTAGGCTTAATATCATCTAATATCCTTTCAGTGTTCAAATTTCCTGAATATCTCACGTGTCTTTTTTATAGTGAGTTTGAATCAGGATCCAATGAGAACTGTCCAAGGCCTTTTGTTGACAGTGCTCTTAAAATTTCTTTTAATCTATAACAGTTCCCGTGCAGTGCGTCTGTCCTATAAAATCATCCATGGGATGCTGCAAATTTCCTATGTACACAATGCCTGGCTGTCTCTATTGGTGATGTGAAGGTTCATCTGTAGTTTTAACTGTTGTTCAACTAATTAATTCAACATAATATTCCCCATTTGCCTTCCGCCTTCTAGCTTTAGCAATGAGTATCTATGTCTTTAAAATGGATATTTTAATTAAAGGTTATGAAGGGGCAGTGTTTAATTAAGAATAAATACTTGCTTTTCTTTTACTTAGTATTTCACATTAATGAGTTAGTGTGCTATCAGTCTCCAAAGGTGACTATTTAAATACACACACATGGAGATAGATAAAGATAGATATAGATATAGATAGTGATCAAATGAGTTCTACATTATATATCTCAAACCTTGCTCAAATTATTTTTGGTGCTCAATTTGGCTCATCTTTAGCCAGTAGGAAACTATTCAAGCCATATCTAATATTTTATTATTTCCCTTCTTGGTGAAGCTCAAATGTTCCAAGTTCATTTTATGCCTTCCCTGTCTCAGACCTGGAAAGTGCTCTTTATTCAAGGAGCCCTGGTTCATGTTGGTGAAACGATACTGAGAGGACTTTCTATTTTCATTTCAGTAGGTTCAGGGTTCTGCTGTGGATTCTTTTACCCTTCATAGTAAGACCTCTGTGCAACTCTTGAACATATTGATCCCTGTAGAAGTTCCAAGTGAAGAGCTAACTCTAGTCTTGCACAAATGTTCATCATCTAATTGTACACATAGTGAGACACTTAACCTTTATAGCATTGGGTAGTTTCAGAGGAAACATCGAACACATTTAAATAAAACTGTGGTCGTGTACAGATCTTATCTTTGACGATCTATGTGACATCATGTTTTAGCTTAGCTTGTGCCGCTGCAATTTATTTAGAAGTCCTTCTTTATTTTTGCTTCCAAATAAATGAAAATGTAATGTGAAAACCAAAGTTTATTGCTTACTGATAACACTTGATCTACTATTTCATCAATGCAGAGATTACTTATAACATTAAAGGCTTGTTCTACTCTGACATTGGATACAGGAACTGAAACAAGATATTGAATCATTTGAACAACTTTGAAACCACAGCCTCTCTACTGAAAAAAATTTTTATATAGAGGTTGCATCAAGGAAAATGAACTTTAATGAATGTTCAAGTCAGAAATGTCTTAATGAGAATTTGAGATGATTTTTTAACATGGTTACAAAATCCAGTTTTGACTTAATTCACCTATTGGAGAAGAATTCTTAGAGGTAACAAAACTCAAAGCATGCAGGGGACTATAATTTTAATTTGCAAAAGAAAAAACACTTCCCTGGATATAAGCTCTTGAGATGAGAGAGTCAGTGTTTCAGAGTTTCTTGTATGCCATACTTTTGCAGTGGAAAAGTGACTTTTATCCTAAATAGCTCAATTTCCCTATCAAGGAAATTTGGGACTTACCAAGGTCAAATGAAAATCACAGAAAATGTCCAAAATTAATCATTTTAATTCATTTGATGCAGACAATTAAGGTCTCTTAAGAGCAAAACCAAGTAGTTTTTGTAATAATTGGATGTGAGTTATGAAAAATAAAGAACTTAATAAAGGACAACACTAGATCAAATATATGTTAAAAATATTTTGCATAAACTGTACTCTGCCTGTGTCTTGGTTACTTTTTTTGTTGCTGAGACAAGATACCCAACATTCACAAGTTAAGGGAGGAAAGGTGTATTTAGCTCACAGTTTGTAGAAGTTTCAGTCCATAATTTACTGGCTCCAAGGAAGGGTAGCAGGGCAGATAAGCACTGCAGAGGAGAAACAGTTCATGGCAGGCAGAAGGTAGCAGAGCAACAAGGGACAACCATGGCCTTTTCTATCCCTTGTATCTTATGCTGGTTACTTAGAGAGAGTAGTGCTCAGCTCTTTAATCCTAGTGCCCTTGATCTTAGCATTGCAATATGAATCAAACCGAGCACCACACATTCAAGATCCAGCCACCTCTGAAAAGGCCCCACCTATGACTGCATGGGGCTTTGTGGGGACATCTAGATACAAACCATTACGGTTTGACTAAAAATTCCAAACTAGACCAGTGAGCATCTTGTGTAGTCTTTATAGAAGGCTCCAGATGATCAACCAATGACACAGAAAGCAGCATCCCACAGTCAGACAGGCTGGGACCCCAAAAAGCAGATGAGACAATGTTGGAAAGAGCTGAGCACAAGTCACGTCATTTGTGTTTGCTGGTAACCTCTTGGTTCTTTCTGTAACTGCATATTTTTAATCTAACCCAGTATAGGATGATATTCCTCTCTTACTGTACAGTTGGATTTATACTAGTATCTTCATTTCCTTGTGGAAACCAAGATCTAAACCCCTAAGATATTTAACTTGGCTCTCAGAGACTTTCCTTCTCTTGTACAAATATAGCAAATAAATAAAAAACACATTTAAGTAACTCAAACAAGCTGCAGTTTGGATTATCATTCTGCTAAAATCTCATGGTCAAAATGCTTGACCTTTCTCAAGATCTACAAAATTTGGTGTTATTATTACCTATTCTAATGTAAGATTAACCTACAAGAAGTATCTTTGGGCTTTGAAGAAAACAATGTGCAAGTTCAATACAAACTAGAGAAGAATTAACATTAAATATTATCCCATTTTTAGGTAAATCAGCTATGTCTGTCATTATACTATTTTATACCTCTAGACTCCTAAAAAGTCTAATTAAAATGGATTTATTAGTTTTTTCTCATAATAGTAATTTTACTGTAGTAAAAGGATATTAAAATGCAGTTAGCTTTTAAGTATTTCATTAGTATTTTCAAATGTCTTTAACTTTTAAAAGATTAAGTAATCCAAATATGATATTAAGAAGCAAACTACAGGGAATTTCCTGTTGCCCTTCAGCAATTAGGAGCAGCTGGTCTGTCTGATACATACTTCTTAGAACTGGGAATTATCTACTTCCGTTTTCTTTTTCCTTCTGTTGCTCTGCAGGCTCTTCATGGGTTAGCACATCTCTCCCAGCTTGTCAGGACTCAGGGCATAGAGAGAAAGGAGTGGTTGCCAGGAGGCACCAGGCAATGCCCCTCTGCCTTTCTACTTAATCGCTCTCCACTTCCTGGTCTCTTTTCTCTTCAGTCCCCCTAAGTCCCACCCCCACCCCTGTCCTATTTCCTTTCCCTGAAACATCACATTTCCCTCCTTCTCATTGCAAAACCATACCACCCCACAGAGTGACTAGAAATCTCCCTGGTGCTGGCTAGAAACCAGGGGATCCAGGATAGGTTGATTTGTGTCACTCCCTTCACCCCAAATTTGTATACTAAAACCCCAATCTCCAGTAACTCAGTATATGAACTTATTTGGAAAAAGGATCTTTGCAGATGCTACTAATTAAGACAAGGTCATATTGGAGTTGGGTGGGTCTCTAATCCAACACAAATAGTTTTCTTATGAAAAGGGGAAAATTGGGCACAGAGATGTGAGCACAGTAAAGGCAACATGTGAAGAGACCCAGGGAGGTGGTGATCACCCATGAACCAAGACGCATTTGAGACTACTAGAAGGCAAGAGAAAGTCCTGCAATAGATCCTTCCTGTTATATCTAGATGTCTCCCCCAAAGCCTCATATGCTCCTGGATCAGTGTGTGACACTGGGTCATGGATGTGTGATACTGGATTAGTCCACAGATTGGTTTGGCATAGTTCTGGGTGTGGATGGTGGACTTACTGAGGAGAGAGGACCCACCTTGGTTGTGGATGACACCGACTAATAGGCTTGTAGGCTGGATAAGAAAGAAATTAGAAGAGAAAGAAGGATGAAATTTTGCTGCTACCTGCCATGCCATGGACTGTTTCTCCTCGGCAAGGCTCCTCTGCTATGCTGCCCTGCTGCGAAGCCAGCCAGCTATAGACTAAAACCTCTATAAACTGTGAGTTAAAATAAAATTTTCCTCCTTTAACTTGTGGGTGCCAGATCTCTTGCCCCAACAATGAGAAAGTAATTATATGACACTTCTCTTGTCACCCTCAGAAAGAGCCAGCTCTGTAGGTAGGTTTGAACTTCCAGCTTTCAAAACTGAGACAGTAAGTTTATATTACTTAAAGCAGCCATTCTATGATAATTTGCTATGGCAATTTTAGCAAACTGATACTGGACTCCTCAAATCAATCTTCTTTATACTCTTACTGATGCTTATTTTAGAGAAGGCAATGTCACTTCCCACTGAAACAGGACCAGTTGTATGTATCCTAGAACATGGTAGACGTGTGCCTTAGTGATAGTTTGTTTTATTTATTTATGTATTTATTTATTCAAAAACCAAAAAAAGAATAAAAATGATGATACAGAATTTCAAAACAAAATAATAGGAGGTTGAGAAAGTTTAATGTATTGCATATTGTTATTGTCAAAGTAGTTGCTCAGATTTCAAGACATAGGCATGGGAAACTGATCAAACAATGAAAGCACGTCTGTGTTCATTAGGGAGTTGTCATGTAGATCTCTTTTTTGGTTGTGTCTTCCTCTGGTTTTAGTATCAGAGTAATACTTGCCTCCAGGAATGAGTTAGGGAGAATTGCTTCCCTTTCAATTTAATTAAAGAGATTGAGGAGGGGCTGGGGATTTAGCTCAGTGGCATAAGCACCTGCCTTGCCAGTGCGTGGTCGTGAGTTCGATCCCTGGTACCGATGATTTAAAAAAATAAAAAATAAAAAAAAAAGAGATTGAGGAGTATTGGCATTAGATTTTTTCTAAATTTCTTGTAGAGTTCTGCCATGAATCCATCAAGACTTAGGCTTTTCTTTGTTGATAAGTTTTTAATTGTGTTTTCAATTTCAATAACTAATATTGGGTTATTCAAAATTTTTATATCTTCTTGATTCAGCTTTGGTAATTCAGACATTTCTAAGAATCTATTTTTTCTGTTTTTTCTATCCTATGTGAGTAAAGACTTTTGAGTAGATATTGATGATTTTATGAATTTCCACAGGATCTGTTGTGATTTCATTCCTCATTGAATGAATTTGAAATTTTCTTTCCTTTCCTGATAAGGTTGGCTAGGGGTTTTATCTGTTTGTTTATTCTTTCAAAGAGCCAACTTTTCAATTCATTAATTTTTTGTATTGTTTTCTTAGTCTCAATTGTGTTCATTTCTGCTCTGATCTTTAAAATTTCCTATGAAGTTCAATGAACTTTGGATTTAACTTTTTCTTCTTTTTCTAGAAGCTTGATGTGCAGAATTAGGTTCTTTATTTGTATTCATTCTGTTTTCCTGATGTGAGAATTACTGCTATAAATTTCCCTCTTAAGACTGCTTTCATTGTGTCCCACAGGTTCTGGTAGGTTGTATTTGCATTTTCATTTGATTATAGATACTATTTAATTTCTTCTTTAATATCATTTGTGACTCATTGGTTGTTTAGGTGGGTGTTATTTAATTTCCATATGTTTATAGAGTTTTTATGGTTTCTTTTGCCATTAATTTCCAATTTCAATGCACTGTGGTCAGATAATATGCATGGGATAATTTCAGTTCTTTTTCATTCACTTAAGCATGTTCTATGGGATAGTATACGGTCTATTTTAGAGACCATCCCATGTGCAGCTGAAAAGAATGTGTATTCTAATGTTTTGGGGTGAAACACTCGATAAATGTCTGTTAAGTCCATGTTCACATGTTTGACTCAGTTCTATTATTTCTTTGTTGACTTTTTGTCTAGTTGATCTATCTCTTTGTGACAATGGGACATTAGGGCCCCCCATTACAATTGTGCTATTGCATATTTGTTTTTCATGCCTATCAGTATTTGTCTTATATAGTTGGGTGCTCCCATATTTGGTGCATATATATTATTATTGTTATTTCTTTCTCTTGAAATTTTCCCCCTCTCTTGTATGTAGTGACCTTCTTTATCTCTTTTGATTGTTTTTTGTTTGAAATTTATAGTCTGCAAACTGAATAAGCTACCCCTGCTTCTTTCTGAGTTTCTGTTGCCTAGAGGTTTTCCATCCTTTGACTTTCAGTGTATGAGTTTCTTTTTGAATTAATTGTGTTTCTTTTATACAGCATATTGTTAGATCTTGTTTCTTGATCCATTCTACCAATCTGTTTCTTTTGATTGGTGAATTGAGGCCATTTACAGTGATAGGTATGACTGATAGGTATTGGCTTATCTTTGTCATGTTATTTTCCTGTTGTTGGTTCCCTGCTTTTCTGCTTTGTTTAATTGCCTGCTCTGCCTGGTGGTTTCATTCTGTTGTAGTTTTTGGAATTGCATTTATTTGTATCCCTATCTAGTATATCTTTCAGTACTCTTTATAGGGTTGGTTTGGTGGGCATGAATTTCTTTGTCATGAAAGTAATTTTGAAAGACAGTTTTGCAGGGTACATTTATCTGGGTTGAAAATTATTTTCTTTCAGGGGTTGAAATACTGTATTCCAAGTTTTTCTTGACTTGAGGATTTGTGTTGAGAAGTTGGCTGATTCTAATGGGGTTTCCTTTATATACAATCCATTTCTTTTCTCTAACAGCTTTTAATATTCTTTATGTATGCTTAATTTCTGGAATCTTGATTATTATATGTCTGGGTGTAGATTTATTTTGGTTATAGCCATTTGGATTTCTATATGCCTCACTAACCTGTATGTCAGATTCTGTTCCCTTGCTTGGGGAAATTTCTGCTATTACTTCTGCAGATTATTTTTTATGTCATTTGCATTGACTCCTGCTTTTTTCATTGACACCTATCAGTCTTTTTGTTTTCTTGAGAATAGAATATATTTACTGAGAGAAAGATAGCTTCTGTCCAAGAGAGAGATGGAAGGGATTCTGAGTAGATTGCCAAGGGCTTCACCTTCTCCTGGTATTTTTATAGAGCAAAACCATGAGGTAAGGCAGGTCCAGATTGGGGAAAAATGGGAGCTCACAAGGCAGGTGAGCATGAGGTTGGACAGAACTATGGCCAACCAATAAGATTAAAAGTGTAATTGCTCAGATAAAATTGATTAAATTGGACACAGATGGAGAAGCAAATCACATAGCAAGTGGGCATGAATACAGAACAGGTATTTGGCCTGTAGGGTGTTGGGTTAGTGGCTCATTCTGGCTTCCTTAAGGTAATTGATACCTATTTAGAATATCAATCCCTGATGTTTATACTTAGGGAGTACATTTGTTTTGTCTTTTGTCTTGAGATCTGGTTTGCAGTGGGAGTGTTTGTTTTTCCCCATAGTTGTAAGATATCTGGTTTTCTGCACTGGTTCCTTCAAGAGCCCAGCCCTGTCTGACTGCCTATAATATTCTCCCCTCTGAAGAAGTATGCCAAACTGCCATGAGGGAGAAATGGACAGTGACCAGTCTAGCTTTTTAAGGCTGAATGGAGTCATATTTACTGATTAGTAGTCCGAGTTATTTTGCAGAGGGTCTATCTAAAGGCTCTTGATGGGCACCAGGCATTTTCATCTTGGGTAGGCATCCAGCTTTAAGTCTGGAGGAGACAAAGCCAAAGAAACAACTAAGCATGCATGGGCCAAAAAATAGAATCAACAGGCTAAATTATAAGTACAGTTAAGATTTTCACCAAGAGGAGCTAGTAATGGTTTCCCGTAATGAGGATAAGGATAAGGTCCATGGTATTTTAGAGTCTGACAGGTCATTGATTTGTTATCTAACATCTTGAACAGCTATGGAGATATTAGCAGGAATGTATATACAGCATTCAGTTTTTACAATTTACAGTATCTCCTGTGCTGTCATTAGAATGTCTAATGCCACCTGATTTTGGAGGGTGGCCTGTCTCCTTTTATTTTTTTATTTAGGAGAGATAAATCAGCTGTGGTGTCATTTAAAGCCTGTTGAGTATAGTTAGTGAAGACCTCAATATATGTTGTATAACTTTTTCTTTGAACAAGATCTAGAGGATCCCAGTAAAAAGAATCTAACATATTTGTTACTGTTTTTTTTAATTTAAAGAGAACAAAACAAAACAGAAAAAGGGTAAAGATATTACAGAATTAAAAAATATATAAACAGTAAGAAATCACTAGTTGATAAATTATATATTGTCCTTTTAGAAATAGTTGTTGTTACTGGTTTTATCTGTATGATTACTTAGAGTTTGGCATTCTCTAGACAAGAACAAATTTTAATTAAAGCATGTGTAATAAAAGTATGTATATAAAGGAATGTATACTCAAAGCATGAGCATTAAGGCTGACTGGTAAGTTTAAAAACTGTTTTTAAGGAATAGCAATTGTAATCCACTTGCTGTTAGGTCCCTTTATTGATGAAGTCTGACATTTTGTCATAAGTCCCCCTAGATTTAGTCATAATTATCTCAAAATTTGGATAACCCATGAAGAACCAGATTAATATGTTATTTTGACCAATGAGAAACTGTCTTAAGTTTTTATACATGAACAACAATATGTACTGTAATTGCAAAAGTCCAGCAGCATTTTGATTAGTTGGCAACTTGAATAGATTATTGCAGTATTTAGACAGGATAAAACCTCTCCAGGAAGGGAGCTGGGGTTTTAGGCATAACTAAAAGGAATGCGTGAAGAGAAAGTTATTCCAGTTACAATTTAAGCAAGATATTTTTTGGTGACTGTTTTTATTGTGATACAATGCCTGGAAGGAAGGCCAGAATTGGAGGACAAAGACATGTGCCAATGTCTAGCAAGAGGCTGGGTTTTTACCTCTTATCATGATTACTCAGGGCTCCTCCACAGAAATGGTATGTAGAGATCACAGTCTGGCCAGAGGCAGGAGGCTGCATGCCCCAAGGCCCTTTAGTCTTGCTGGACACCCTGGGGAAAGGAACCTGAGCTCTGGAGTCTCTGCCTCAGAGTGCAGTTTGTCTTCCAGTGGCAGCCTTTACAATCACTGCATGGCATAAGGGACCTCTTAAGGCAGTCCCTCTTAAGGTGGCCTGGATTTCCACAATAGTAGAAGCTGAATTTAATCATTGAGCTCTTCTTGGAACCCCAAGAATCAGACTTAAGATCTGTTTCTTTTAAGGCTGCATCAAGGACAGCTACTTTTTGGTCTCTTTGTTTTCTCTCTTTAGCTTTCTCTCAGTCCCAATTATAGAATACTAAGGAGGCAATTTTTACTAATGTAACAAGTGAACTATCTGGAGCAAACCTATCTTTTCTAATTTTTTCTTATATCTGAGGCTGGCTGGATAATAAGCTTATCTTTAAGAATAATTTGCCCCTCTATCAAATCAGGATCTACAGAAGTTTGGAAATGTTTCCTATTCCAATCTCTTATCTGGTTGATAGGCCAGTAGGGATCTTGGATAGGGACTGCTTGGGATCCAGTGGGAACTGGTAGTTCCCCTGACTGTCTATTTTCTGACCTTCTAAAATTAATAATATCTATTCATCCCCAAATGTAATAAGCAGCTTGTAAAACTGCATGTCTCTCATTAGAAGTCAATGCTTGATTTAAGATTAACGTTACATATTTCCAACCTAGCTTATAGGTATGAGTAAATCCTCTAAAGATATTGATGTATTTAAGGGTCATCTAAATTTTCCTCGTTCTAGCTTGATTTGTTTTAAGTCATTGAGAGAAAGAGACATAGGAATAGTATGAATGGGGATAGTGTCATTTGGATTATAATTATACCTTGAACATAAATTACATTATTTCTTAATGTAAAGAAAGTTTGAACATAATTCTGGCCACTTTCTCTCTTTTTTGCAGTGTGCCTCTAGTTGTAAAATAGCATCATAAGTAATACTTTCCTCTGCATTTCATTTTGGCTCTAGGGAGTAGGTAGGCCATACATGTGTGCAGAGAAGTATCAACAGCTCTTTTTCAACACGTAAGGGTTGAACATCTTACTGGGCTTAAGAATACATTCCAAAGGGGTAAGAGACTTTGACAATGAATTAACCATGTCTACAGTATGAAAAGCAACGTGTAAGGATTGAACATCTGTTAGTGCATGAGACTTTGACACTGAGCTACCTATCTATGTAAGAAGAAATAATTGGGCATCCCTTTCTTATATCGATTTGATAATGTTTTCAAGGTGTCCCTTGGCTTGACTCCACTCTGGGGCAGATGGATGCCATCTGGAGAGAACACAAGACAAAATTTGACCATTGTGTGTTCATTAGAAGAGGGCATAAGTAAAAAGGTGAGTTAGAAGTAGAGCAGTTCTCTGGCTGTACTGTGAAGATCACCTCCGAGGATAGATAAAGGCAACAAATAACTTGGAGAATTCCACCCTAGGCCCTAAGACTAGGAAGCCTCCAGGATGTTTGTGTTACCCATCTCATCAGGTAGGCAGTCTTTCCTACAGCAGGACATGGCTACGCTCTATTTAAATTTTTATATCTTTGAAGCTCACAGGTTAAACTTATAAATTATCATCCAGCAATCATATTTTATATATTAGTAAAAGTAGATTAGTATTTTACGCACCCAGAAAAGAAAAAGGTGACTATTTACTCTTAATTAACATATGTAAGGCACAATTGCAAATCATTTCCCTAAAAGTTGCTGTGAAATGTAAAAGAGTTGTTGCAAGCTGCCTCAGTCTAATCTCTGAAGGGTAGGGTAGTCTAAGTGATTTTAAAATCAACCGAAAAGCTTAGGGAGAGTTTCTAGTTTACTAGAAGAGAGATAAATATGATAGATAAATGGAGATTTTTCTGTGGTCTGGAACCAGTTTCTACTGAGGATCCTTTGGGTGTTCTGGCCATGACCCCTCAGTTGTTCTCAGTTTCTATCGGCCCATACAACCAGAGATTAGACTCCAGAAAGGAATCCAGCTGTCTGGTCAACATTCTACTGGCCATTGGCTTCAGTGGAGATTCACCAAAGAGATGCTGGAGAAATCTGTCCTCTGCTTTAAGAATGGCAGCTGCTCTAAGAGAAGTTAACTAGCTGGCCGAGTAACCACTGTTTGTCAAAGGTCTATAAGCCATAGTTAAAAACATGAGCAACATCATTACCTAGTGCTTTATAAGTTTACAATAAAGGTTTTAAAGCCCACAACTTATTACCAAAGTATTTTCCTATACATATAAATGAAAGATTGGAGAGCCTCTTTAATCTAAATGTGTTTTGGTCCCATAAATGTACACCTATCAGTTTACATTGTTTATATCACCTTGGAGCTGTTGGATTGTTATTTCATGGCACCTTGTTTTTTTAAGAGTTCTTTCCTTTTGTGATTGCTAGCCACCATCCTGACTTCAGGGTCTGATGGTCTATCTTTGGCTTCAGTCAAGCACCTTTGCCAAGTTTCAATGGAATTTTAATTTCCTAGATATCTCTTTGAATCTGATTCATGCATTTTATTTCTTTCCTATACTGTTCATTCATTTTCCATCATTTTCCTATGCACCTGTATTTTTTTTTTATCTATGTCTTCTCTAGCTATGCTGAACAATTCCTTTATTACAGTTGTCATTTCTTTTTTAACTGAAAGATTATTTCTGATCTGATTTCTTCTATAGCTTCTTGGATTTGTTTTCTTTCTTCACTTGCTATCTTTTCAGAAATTTCAGGTATTAATCTTCCAATTTATTCTATGTTGATGTCTCCTTTTCTGGATGGTATGGAAGTCTGAGATTGCATTTTACTTTTTCATCTTGTCATTTTCACCTCTTGGTTCATATTTCCATCGTTTCAATATTGCTAATCTCATCTGTTCATCGTGTGTGTGTTAGTCAGGGTCCTGCTGTGTGGCTGGCATTCACCCAGTTGCTAGGTCCCACAGTGTAAGGGAGGGCCAGTCACCTGAATTCCTCTTGTAGGGCCAGTCGGGTGAGTCCTGGATTCTTCTCAGGCTGATTAGCCTAGGTGTATTGATATGGACCAGCCCTTGTCTCATATTATTACTGCTGCTTCAGACTTTTCTAGGCTCCTGCACCCACCTGTCCATGGTGTGCCCTCCCCAAGCCAGTGCCCTCCCTGCTGTGTCACTGAGGGTCTCTCAGGCCCACTCAGTTTCATCTGGATGGAGGGAGGGTTCAGTGGCACTCTCGCCAGCCCACTGAGGTCCTCCAGGTTGGCAGTGCTAGTTTATTTTAAAACTTTAAAAAATTGTTTTCTCATGAAGCTGAACACCTCCTGGAGTACATCCAGATGCCCAGTTTCAGGTCCTGCTGACCCAGGAGCTCTTTGACCTCAGTTTAATTTATGCGGAAGCTGCTTTTCTTCTGAATTAGACATAAATGCTCTTTTAGTGCTTTTATTAAAAGTGTAGCCTCCAGATGTCACCACTGGAGACCAAATGGTGTGGTGTCCTTTGACTTTCTCTACCTGGTATAAATAAAAAAGAATTAATAGAGGTATGGAGAAGCCAGTACTGTCATTGTAGTTTTACTCAAGACTACTTTCCTTTTGTTATTAACACAAAAGAGACAGGCAGGATTCCTGAGCTCTGCATCATGTTGGAACTTTGGGTGCTGGGAGAATAGGTGGCCTACTGGCCGCCCTGGTAAGCAGCTGGGGGCCTGGCAAGCCGCTGGTGCACTGGGGTGGGAACTATCAGCGATTCCTGAGCTCTGCATCATGTTGGAACTTTGGGCACCGGGAGAACAGGCGGCCTACTTGCCCTCCTGGTAAGCAGCTGGGGCCCTGCTGATGCGCGGGCTAAGACTCAGACATTGATCCATCCCACCCCCTCCCCACTTTAGCAAGTCGGCACCGGACTTTTTGGAGGATGAATGTATACAGCGTAGCAAGTAAGGGGGATTTCCTTCTACCATCTCTTTGAAGGCAAATATTTTTATCACTGTTTTGCTCAGTTTTGATTAATGGTACTGCTTTATTCAATATTCTGCTTTTAAAACCTCGATGTTTCCTTCCATTTTCCTCTACCTGATTGAAAGAACAGCTAATGTGAACAAAATGGGCTGTACTATTGAGCCCATTGCTCGTGTCCTGGTGACCTGCTCTGAGGTTCTGTGGTAGTTTTACTGCACTACGGTCACATGGGTTTGTTCTGTCTTGTTCTTCTGTATTTTGCTACCTTCAAAAAAAAAGTAGATAAAAAAGTAACAAAATACCTCCAAAAATCTCCCAACTCCACCAAAGCTGATCAATGGATCATGGATGAGAAGAAACTCAAAAACAAGGCAACAGAATTATATAAGGTGATTAAAAGTATATAACACCAACAAAACAAGTCAGTAAGGTACTGAGGAACCTGAAACAGGATATAACTAAGCAGATAATGGACTTAAAAAGTAAAAAGAAGAAAAGAAAGTGCTCTAGAGGATATGGCTATATGTATGTTTAAGTGTGTAGGATTGATAACCATGTTGCTAAGTTGTTACTGGATCATTGAACTTCTTTGCAGTCTCACTGTTTGAATGTCCACTTTGTATACTTTAATTTTGTAACTTTAACAACTAGGTCTAAGAAGACAATATGTAATTTATCAACTAGTGATTTCTTACTGCTTTTTTTTCTGGAATTCTGTATTGTTTCTACCCCTTTTTCTGTTTTGCTTTTTTTTTCTCTTTAAATAAAAAAAAAAAAAAAGGGAGAGACAGGCAGTCCTTAACAAATCTTCAAAGGCCTATGTGTTCCTAAAAAGAGAGGAGAGACTCAGTTGGCTCAGGAGTAGAAAAGGCAATAACAAAGTTAGGAAGCTAATGTGCTGTGCGTGAAAGGGTGGTGTGGTAGACCAGTGAGAGACATGGATATTTCACTTTTGGTTCTATCTCTGGGTCATCATTCATTCCACAGTCAGTATACCAATGGGGGGAATGGGATAATTACCAGTGGTTTATTGATGGTGCTCATGGTAGTATCATTATCACATATCTCTCTTCCACTTATTCTCTCTCTTCTCCCTCTCCAGTCCCTTAGGATTCAATTTTGGTAAAGAAGGCTACATCACAGATACTGTGTGGTTCATGGGAAGGTTGGAATGGAGGGAGGTAGGAAGAGAAAAAGGAACAATTGCGATACCATGGAGATAAAACAGTCCTTACAGAGATCTGGCATGGAAAGACGAGGGACAAGGAGGACAGAGGAAGGCTGGATCACAAGTTTCAAGATACAGTTACATGAACGAACAAGAGGTAGCATCCTGTGGCACAATCAGAAACAACAGTTCACGACAGCCTATTACATATTTTATGGAGAACTCAGGGTTCTTCAAGAGAGAAGAACTCAAAAGTTCTGAAAGAAATGATAAGGAGAGGAAAATGCTAGCTACCCTAACTGGATCAGTAATATGCATATATATAAACATCACACCCTACTCCATAAAAATGTAAAATTATTACATGTTAAATAAAAAGAAAATGTAAGTGATTATTTAAATTTATTTATTTATTTATTTTTGGTAAAGGGGATTGAACTTATGACCTTGGACTTGCCAGGCAGGTGCTTGTGCTGCTGCGCTAAATCCCTGGCCTAAATTATTTTATTTTCAATTTTTTAAGTTAAATTTTTTATTTTGAATAGTTGTTATTTTACATGCAATTGTAAG
Organism: Hydrochoerus hydrochaeris; assembly: GCA_004027455.1. Taxonomy (NCBI): domain Eukaryota; kingdom Metazoa; phylum Chordata; class Mammalia; order Rodentia; family Hydrochaeridae; genus Hydrochoerus; species Hydrochoerus hydrochaeris. Next base: position 112,899 of record PVLA01002867.1, read on the forward strand.
AAATAACAGTGATCCCATGTAACTTTTGCTGTTTCTCCTACTGTAACATCTTGGAAAACTAGAGTGAAAAAAAGAAAACCCTAAAGTACTATATCACCTAAGGACATTGACATCGATAGAAGCAAGATACAGAACATTTCCACCCCACAGGGGATCACTCACAATGCCTTTTTATAACCATACTCAATCTCCTCACATGCCAACCCTTATCAGTTTCTAAAAACCACTGTCAGTTCTGCATTTCTATCATTTTGACCTTTCAAAATGTTATAGAATTGGAACCACACACTTATATTTTATTCACTTAAAAATGTTTTGAGATAGACTTTCACTCAGCATGATTCTCTGGAGCTTCATTCATATCGTCACATATATCAATCAGTTGTTCTTTTTATGGCCGAATAATTTTCTATGGCATGGTGTGGTATGGTATAGTATGGTAGTAACAGTTTATTTAATCATTCATTCATGGAAGGACATCTAGATTGTTTTCTCTTTTTTCCTAATTATGAATAAAGCTGTTACAAACATTTATGTATGGGTTACTGTGTGATTTTGGTCTTTTCTCTGGAATAAATGGCAGCAGAGTAATAGTTGGGTTGTGTGATTGCTGTAGATTTCATTTTTGAGGAAACTGGTAAATTGTTTTCCAGAGTGGCTGTAAGATTTTACATTCCTACCAGCAATATATACACAACTGACTTGGTTTCTCCACGTCCTCTCCAGCATTTGGTATTGTGACCTTATAACTTTAGCCTCTTTGGTAGGTGTGGAGCAATGGCTTCTTGTGGTTTGATGTGTATTTCCCTCGAAGCTCAAACATCTTTGCAAGTACTTATTTGTCATTTGTCTGGTATTTTCTTTGGTCAAGAATCTTTTCATATCTTTTAAAGTTCTTTATATATTCTGGGTACCAGTCTTGGTCAGATATGTAGTTTATAAATACTTTTCCAATCTGTCATGTATTCTTTCTCATGGTTTTATGGAGCAAAGATATTTAATTATGATGAAATTCAGTGAATCAGTTTTTCCTTTTGTGGATTTTGTTGCTGTCAAGTCTAAGAAATCTTTGCCTAATCTTTGATCCTGGAGTTTGTCTCCTATATTTTACCCTAAAAATTGGATAGTTCCATGGGAACATCGAAGCATATGATTCTTTTCAGTTAATTTTGTATTTCGTCTAGGGCATTGTTTGTCTGTAGATGCGAGATTACTCCACCAGTAGCTGACAAAACTATTTCTCCTCCATTGAGTTGCTTCTTCATTTTGTGGAAAATTAATTTGTGTGTATTTTGTGTGGGCCTGTTTCTAATTCATGGATCTATACACTAACACAACAGGTTTGGTTACAGTGGCTATATAGTACAGTAAATCTTGAAACCAAGTAGACTGATTCAACCCATTTTATTGTTTTTCAGCATTTTCTAGTTATTTCAATGCTTTTATTTTCCATGTAAATTTTTTTTTAAAAAAATCTTGCCTCTTTAGAAATATTGTTAGCATTTTAAAAGGAATCACCTTAAAGCTAAATATCAGTTTGGGGAAATTGATACCTTTATTTTAGTAAATTTTCCAGTGCACAAATACAAAATAGCAGTCCAGGGATATAGTCCAGCAGGGCACCTGCCTGGCAAATGTGAGTTCTTGAGTTCAATTCCTGGCATCATCCCCCTGCCAAATTACAAAATAGCTCCTCATTTATGTAAATCTTCCTGTCACTGTATAGCTTTCTGCATGTAAGTCCTGTATGACTTTTATTCGGTTGAAATCTATGTATGTCTTTTTAAAAATGATGATAAATGTTAGTATTCATGTGTTTGTTGGTATATAGAAATATTTGTTTTAGGTACTTATCGATATACCAGAACCTCATTACACTCACTTACTACTTTTAGGAGTTTGGGGTAGTTTCCTTGGGACTTTTTGCATATGTAATCTGCAAATAGAAACAGTTTTATTTCTTCCTCTCTAATGTGCATGGCTTTTATTTCTTTACTTTTCTTCTTTGTCTTAATGCCCAGAACAGAAAGTCTAGCATTGTGTTAAATAAGAATTCCCAGCACAGATACCCTTCTCCAGCTTCTCACTTTAAAAAAAAAAGCACTTAGATTTTCACTAGTTATAACTTTAACTGTGGGATTTTTGTAGGTGCCCTTCTCAGATTGAGGAAGTTCTCCTCCACTCCTATTTTTTAGTTTCCCCTCCTAAATATCTGAATGGCTATCAAGTTTATCAAATCATTAAATCATTTTTCTGCATCAGCTGATACAATCTTGTGATTTTGTTCTTCCTTAACTAGTTAATGTAGTGAATTTTGTTGATTTTTCATACATTGAACCAGATTCCATCTCTGTCTTTTTTTTTTTGTGATACCAGGGATTGAACTCATGACCTTGCACTTGCCAGGCAGGTGCTTATGCCACTGAGCTAAATCCCCAGCCCCCCAAAAGGACAGGGTAAGTATTTTATACTCTTTTTTTTTTTTTTTTTTTCTGCCTCTGGGATGGAACTCACAGCCTCACGTTTACAGAGTGGTGCCTTAGCCAACTAAGCTAAACCAGGGAGCACTTTTTTTTTTTTTTAATCAGTACTGGGGATCGAACTCATGACCGCGTGCTTGCAAGGCAGGCACTTATGCCGTTGAGCTAAATCCCAGACAGATTCCATCTCTAGAAGAAGCTTTACTTGACTGTGATTTATATATCTTTGTATATATTGCTAAGTGATGTTTGCTGATACTTTTAAAGGGCTTTCACATCTATAATCAACTCTGCTGCTGGGTACTTTCTTTCCAGGATGTGGGTGGGACTGTGACAAGCGTCAGAGGGGGTTGGTGGTGATGGTCATGGTGGTAGCATTTCTTATGTACCTCCTTCTTTTCCCTTCTCTTTTTCTCTCTTCCAGCCTCCCCTCTCCCCATTAGGTCCAGTTTGGGTAAGAGAGATAAGCCACTGCTCAGGGGTGCCTGAGCAGTGGTTGTGGGGTGAGCGGGAAGTGGAGGGTGGGGAAAGTGTGATGTTGATGATGATTAACTGGAGAGAAAGTGATTGTTACCAAGTTCTGGGGTTAAAATTACTTTTTCGAAGATCCCCAACCCCCTAGACACACACAGGCATGATATTCAGTTCTTCACAGGAAATGAAAAACTACTGTGAGTAAAGTGAATGTATTCTACTTATTTCTCTTTCTTAAGCACGCTGTCCTCAACATAAATTGTGACTCTGACATATGGAGGACCTTGCAGCTTAGCCAGAGGGAAAGGCAAGTTCCTTGTTCTACTGTTCTAGGGACAAACATCTGACTTTAGCTGACACATTCAGAAAATATAAAAGTTCAGGTAATCAATGCCCATTCTTTTGCCTGGTGTGATGACCCTCCGGGTGTACCATTTTCCTGGGTTGGTCTTGCTAACTTGATTGGCAAGACAAATATCCTCTTCCCTAGTCATTTAGGGTCTGTGTTCCCCATTCCTGCACACGTCATTTTGGGAATGATTAATAATGGTGTATTCCTGACACTCCGCTTTCTTGTTCGGATGAGTGTCACATCTCATACAAAATGTGTACATCATTAATGAGTACAAGTTGGTGACTTTGGATCATATTTGTCACCTCTAGGGTAATCCAGACTCTTCAGGCACTCATCCACTGTCACAGTGGTGGGCAGCAGGCCGGAAATGTCATCCTACTCTGGCTTCTGAGGGGAGTGGCTATGTTTACTTGTTTTGTTTTGTTTTTTGGCCTGTGTTATACTGTGAACAACTACAACAAAAAAGGACGCAAGGAACAATTCTGGGAAAACCCTTGCCAGCTGTGTACTCCTGGGCTAATTGCTTGATTTCTGAGTTCAGCGTCTTTATCCAACACCCGAGGACAGTCACTTCAGGCTGAGAGGGGGAAGTGAGGCCACGTGTGGTGCGCAGTGGTGCTTTTCGCGGTAAGCACATCTGGTCACTGCCCCCTGAGCTGTGTACGGAATGGTTTAAACTTTGCTCATGTTCAGGTTAACAAGGAATAAGTTCGATGCTCTGGATGACATAATGCTGACTTTTTCTTGGTCATCCCAAGGCATCAACTTGAATTTCTGCTGTTGCCTGTGGGGACCTGCTTTCACAGGAACATTCCAGACTGTCTGCCCGCAGACATTCTTTTCAAGAGCAAAGAGATTTTTCTGGAATTGTAGAGACTGTCAAACTTGTTCAACACATGGTGTGCAATGGTTTATCTTGGTGGGAGTGATTTGGCCTCAGCTTTTAAGGCTTTGGTTGAGTTAGTCTTTAAACAAAGATGTGTTGATTTCTGTTGTATGTGACGCATTCATTGTTTCAATGAATCCATGGGTGAGTCATGCTGATTAGCCTTGGCTTTCCTGGAGCTCAGTCTAATGGAGGAGGGAAGTACAGGGCAGGAGGAAGGGAAGGAGGGATAGGGAGAGCGGGAGAATGCTAAACAGAAAGAGGTCAGATATGGAAACATGGTGCTACCTACTGAGCAGGTAATATGAAAGAAATGGCCTGAGGACTGTATTTTGTGTGGCCAAAGGAAGCCTTTCGAAGGAGATGACATTTAAATTTGATTACAATAAGGCCCTAATGAGAATAAGTTCACAGGGGAGAACATCATTAAAGGACAGAGGGGAGGCAGTGGGTACGGAGGAGGAGGCAGCCACAGGCCTGGGGCTCCGTGGTCAGAGAGGTAGGCAAGGCCTGCTGGTGCTGGTTGATAGGGTCCGGCTGCCCACTGGCTGCCCAGTACCTCCCTATTTGTGGTAGAAGTTGGTTCACAGCCACAGACAGGGGACAAAAGAGTCAGACGCACGTGCACGTGCCACCACCCTCCTGCCACCACCCTCCTCTTTAGCCGGAAAGTGGGATCCACAGCAGGAAGGCACTGCCCACATCCTCATTAACGAACAGCTCCATATGGGCTCAGAACGATGATAAAATCCATGTTCTGAGGGTCATTAGCAACAGGAGCTTGTTTTGAACATCTCAGGGACAATGCTAATCACTATGACATTCCCAATGCCCAGGCCAGCGCCTGAGCCTGTCAGCCTCCACAAGCATTTATTTGTTCTTTGGTGGATGAATTAGTATTTTAGGGTGGGGCGTCCATTCATTTCACAGACATTTACCAGATAACTAGTGTACAATGAACAAAATAAACAAATATCTCTGCCGGTGAAACTTACATTCTATGTGACTATGCCATGGCTATTACCTGTCCCTGGGCTTCCCAGGTCACAGTGGTTCAAGCCAGCCTTAGTAATGTGAGAATTTAGACTCAAGTTACCGAGTTTAGGACCCCAACTTTCCTCACGCTATGAGACAGATGGTCTGTGTGAGAGGTGTGTGCTGCTCAGTAGTGAGCTCAGCAGCAGAGAAACTCTGGGAGGTTTATGAAGCGATGAGATGTGAAACCTCAAGCCAAGAAACTTAGCAGCTTGCTAGGTGCTGGTGAGGGGACTGTCAAAGGAAGATGGAGCTGCAGCCTTGTTTGGGGCCTTCAGGGGCTTGGGGAGGACAGGGTAGTGCTGCATTTTGTGGATGTGGTTAAGGTGCACATCCTCCAAAAAAAAAAAAAATCATCAGACAGCACAAAGATAAGCTATAAATACATTCAGTTCAAGATTGCTCAAGGGTGGAAGAGAGACATGATCTTGATGTCTAATTTTAGGAGATGCAATAAATAAATGATTATCCATGTAATAAAATGCTAAGAGTGGTGTTGTAGGAGAATGTTTATTGGTAAGAAAAACTGGTCAGCAAGCAACAGCTTAATAGTTAACATTATAGACTCCAGGACTAAATGTTTGTTTGGGTCATGGCATTAGCTGAGTGAGTGTGTGTGAGTTCTTCAGCAGGGAGGTTAGAAGAGTCTCTGTAGGTAAAGCATGTGGAAAAGTTTCGGGAACATAAATACTGTGCGTGTGTCAACTGTTATGGTCATTGTCCTGGGCTGACCGTGTTCCATTGAAATTCACATGCTGAAATCCTCACTCCCAAAGTGATGGTACTAGGAGCTGGAGCGGTTAGGAAGTAACTAGGTCATGAGGGTGGAATCCTCATGGATGGGACTATTGTCCTTACATGGTGACAGCCGCTGAAGAGCTCGCTTCCTCTTTCTTTTCTCTGCTACTTGAGGACATAATTAGAGACAGCTATGTGCAAACCAGGAAGGAAACCTTCATCAGACATCAAATCTCTCGGCACCTTGACCTCAAACTTCTCAGCTCCTAGAACTGAGAAATAAATGTTTGTTCTGCAACTCACCCAGCAACTTGAACTAAGATAATCATATTCTGAAAGAATCCAATAAGGCTGCAAAATATGTATACCCTAATTTATCCTGTGTATTTATTCTGGTGCTCTTTCAAAGTCCCACTAAGAGGATAGTAAGGAATTTAAATGTCTTTGAAAACAAAAGGAAAATGGAGATGCAATGTGTTCATGTTTGGGCCAAATGTATCAGTCCAAAGTCAAGGCCCAAGTCAGATACCATCACCACCACTTGAATTCCTGGCATGTAAAAAGAAATCTGAAATTTTTCCAAGTGCATTATAAAATGCTTTGGAGTCACATATTGGAAGTTTGGCATTGTTGTGCAGAAGCAATGTTTTCAGCACAGTTAGGTGGGATCAGCTCATTGAGGTATGACCTGGAACGGTATATGTGTCTCCCTCCCTCCTTCATGCCTTTCTTCCTTCTTCCATTCAGAGTGTGGGTGGGGGGAGGATAGAAAACGAATATTTTACCACCTGGAAATTTTCGTTCTTAGGTCCTGATCTAGGAATGTAGCAATAGATAAATGCAATTAGCTTTGATAGTTTAAAACGTATCATCTTTGAGTTGCCATCGGTATCTCATCTTTGGCTGTGCCCACCAGAATTCCGGCATCTGTCCTGGAACAGAAATATAGGTGGATCTTTGTAACGTATAACATAGAAAAGACGCTTGCCCTCTCAAAGTTATCAGTTTAAATATACTCCAATACTCTATTTTTTGTTTTTTTTCTGTAAGCAATTACTGAATTTTAGTTGTGGAAGTTTGATTTTTTAAAAAGATTCCAGATTCATATGCTGGTCTGTGTTGCTCTGCAGTGTGCTAAATTCTGTATTTTATTTCAGACATGCCTTGTGTGGCCATGTGGTGGACTAGTGTTGATTATTATTAATCTCTGTTCTACTTTATTTGGCTCCAAGAGACTTCTGGGTCTCACATGGTTAAAGTCACAGAAAATATGACAAAAAAGATATTTATGTAATGAAAAATTAGTAAAGAAAAGTGTCTAGCAATTGGCAGTGACAGTGTAACAACCTTGATGGAAACTGTGAATGATTTAGGAACCACAAGCGTGCTGTTTCATCCACACTCTTCGGTTGTGTGTTTAGAAAGTCATGGGAACAAACGGGAGGGTAGCAGAGGCAGTGTAAAGGAGCAGAAAGTGAGTAGCTGTCTCATGTCAGTCTCTTGCAGCCTCATTATGGTTTATATTTAGATATCTCCACACACCCTCCCAGCCATCCATGTGCTTATAGATGGAGTGTTGGGGAGGTGATGGGGCCATGAACGTGTGATGCTCATCACTGGATTACTTCACTGATGGGTTTACAGCTAGTGTCATGTTGAGAGGTGAGGCCTGGTTGGCAGAGGTGGTTCACTGGAAGGGTCTCTCTCTCCCTCCTCCTCCTCCTCCTCCCTTGACTTCTCTCTGCTTCCTGCCTGCCATGCCTCAGGCTGCTTCTCCTCTGCCATGCCAGCCTTGGAAACAGCAGACTATAGACAGAAACCTCTACAAATTGTGGGCTAAAATAAACCTTTTCTCCTTTAAGTGGTGGATGTCAGGTATTGTGACTCAGTGATGAGACACTAAGACAATCCTCATCTTTCTGAAGGGAATAGAAAAAGGGATTTAGGAACTGCTTTGTCATGTGCTCACTCAACGTGTTGATTTAAGATAGATGGAAGCTTTCAGTGTTAAAGAAGCTGCTTGAAGAAAAGCAAGTCTTAACACAGTGGCCCCACTTATGCACAAAGGATATGTTCCAAGCTCCCAGTGGATGTTTGAACTCACAGGTGGCACAGCATCTTATACGCACTAGGTTTTTCCTAAATATGCATATGTGTGATAAAGTTTAGCTTATGAATGAGGCACAGTAGTAATAACAAAGTAGAACAGTTACAATGTATAGTAATGAATGTCTCTGCTTTGAGGCCATTATGGGTTCCTTGAACACAAGCACTGTGATTTCCTAATAGCTGATCTGAGAATCAAGATGGCTGTTAAATGACTAATGGATGGTAGTGTATTCAGGGTGGACCTGCTGGACAAAGGAAGAACTCACATCCCAGGTGGATCAGAGTGGGAGCTGGAGCAGCAAGATTTCATCATGCTCCTCAAAACGACTGGCAATTTAAAACTTAAGAATTGTTTATATCAAGAGTTTTCAAGTTGGTAGTTTTGGACTGTGGTTGATTTTTAGTAACTAAAAACATGGAAAGTGAAACCACTTTATCTAAGGGGAAACCACTGTACAAACTTTCTGGGTGATATCCCTGATTTGTAGGGGCTAACATTCACTCAGCTAATGCCTCTAGTTTTCCTGAAAGGAATTTGCACCTAGAAATCATAGGTTAGGCAAACTGCAAAGAAATCTTTTGTGTTCAACTATTATAAGTAGTTTCCGGTACATACCTGTTATTTTAATAAGTTTCCATTTAAATTTTTGGTTTCTATGGACTCAAAATTATAGAGCATGGTGATTAAGCCACTCTTGAAAAATTGGTGCCTTGAAGTTTGGTTGCTAGAAGGAATTGTTTGATTAGTAGGAATATTTCTCCTTTCGTCATATGCTTATTTCTTTTTTTTATCACTAGATTAAAAGATGATTAATTATTGGGCTGGGGGTTTAGCTCAGGGGTGCAGCACTTTCCTGGCAAGCATGAGGTCCCGAGTTCCATTCCTGGTACCTAAAAAATAAAAATACAATAAAAATTTTAAAAGATGACTAATTATATGTGCTATACTCCAGGATTAATAATTTTTATTTTCTTGTAAAAGTTTTAGTGGCAAATTTGATATCTCAATTCCTAATCATTTTTACAAGATGTTAACAATATGAAAACTAAACATTTTATTGAAAAAATATGGCTTAAATAGAATTAAAGGTCTAAAATTTTAAATATAATCCCAATAAGTTATTTTATCTAATGCTACAAATATCTATGTACCAAACAATTCTACACAAGAAGAATTATAATTAGATTTCTACTATTCTGATTTGCATTATTATTTAAATTCTCAAATATTTGTTTCAAAGGATATATTTTGTTTTATATTTCTAGCTAATGCATCTTCTTGTCAGAATTATATTAGTTTTAATTTATTTACTTGTTTGTTTAATGTTTTACAACCTGTTAATTTAACATTTCACAATCATTGTTTTACATTTGCGGTAAGAAATATACATATATTTATGTATATGTATATTTTCACTTTAGTAAACAGACAGAATCTCAATATATAAAGTACATTAGAAAATCTTCTATCTCAAATTACGTCTATGTATTTTAAAGTGAATAGTCAGACATTAACAGAAGTGTTAGCAACTAGTCTTGTTCATACTACTTCATATCATGTGATGATTAATTAAATTAATTAATTAAAGTGATAACTGATCAAGCCCAGGGCCAGAGGTGACAAAAATTTTGTTGAAATCTGTATTTTATTTTTTATTTTTAAAGCTCAAAGTCAAACAGCAAATTTTGGTAAATAGTAAAAGTAATGATAAATTTTGACCTATCACTAAAAAGATCCAGAGACTAGAGCTCTCTGGCTGGGAAATGGCAGTGGTTAAGAGAGTTCGTGTCAGGCATCTGGACATGGGGCCACTGAGCGGATCAGTGTTGGTTACTATTGACTTTTGCATCTATGTTGCATGATAACAGAGAGTGGGTCTCACGTGGTTAAAACCTGATAATGTTTATATGAGTAGGATTTGTTACCTAGGGGCCTGCAGAGGGCATAAGAAGAGAAACAAGTTAAGTAGCCCCAAGGTCCTGGAGAGAACTCAAACTTGGAGATGCCTGCAGGATGGCAAAGGGGGTGATGACATTTGACGTAGGCGACGACAGTGACAGAGGGACCCCCTGATCCCCTCTGCCAGTCCTGCAATGGGACATGTATTCCTTGTCTGCCACATCTCAGTCCATGTACCGCTCAGCTTCCCATGGCTGTGATAAAATACCTGACATCTGCAACTTAAAGGAAGAGAGGTTTATTTTGGCTCTGTTTCAAAGGTTTCAGTCCACAGTCAGCGGGCTCCAAGGCAGAAGTACCATGGCAGAGGGGCAGGGCAGAGGAAAACTCCTCCGTTCATGGAGCCCAGGAAATGACTGAAAGGACGGTGATAGGGTCCTCAGGGTGACACCCACAAGACCCACCCAGGCATGTGCTTGGTTAACTCAGAGTCCACCCACCCTTGGGAGCAAATGGGTCCTTCCTTCGCGTTTTGTAGAACTTGAAAAAGAGACAACAGCATTGCGAATTTTAGATATAAGAATGCAAAGGAGTAAGAGGGGAAAATTGAAGGAAGGAAGGAAGGAAGGAAGGAAGGAAGGAAGGAAGGAAGGAAGGAAGGAAGGAAAGGGCATTAAGTCCGACCTCTGTGTTGAAGAGACCGGCCCTCCTCAGCCCCTCTGCCCCGGCTCCCCTCAAACCCTACTTCCCGAGCGAGCGGGCGGGCACCTCCCTTTCCCCTGAAGCGCAGCGTGAAGGTTCATTCTCTGGAGAAATGATTTGGGTTTTTTCACGGGGTGGGAGGTTCCCCTGCTTTTATTTTTTTATTTTCTTTTTATTAGTGCATGTTTGCAGTTGACGGAGCTCGCAGTCATCTTGGCAGTGGTTGCACCTGCATATCACAGCTCGTTTCTCCTTTTTTACCCCCTTCCTTTTCCCTGCCCCCACCTGGTTCTCCACCCCTTTTTCATACTTGCTGATGTCATTTGTCGCAGCTCATGTTGTGCATATAGTGCTTACAATCATCGGGCTACTAGGTTCGAGTGTGCGCAACTTTTTCTTATTGTTTCTCTCCTCCTCCTCCTGCTCCTCCTCCTTCTCCTCCTCCTCCTCCTTCTCTTCCTCCTTCTCCTCCTCCTCCTCCTCCTCCTCCTTCTCCTCCTCCTCCTCCTTCTCCTCCTCCTCCTCCTCCTCCTCCTCCTCCTCCTCCTCCTCCTCCTCCTCCTCCTCCTCCTCCTCCTCCTCCTCCTCCTCCTCCTCCTCCTTCTCCTCCTCCTTCTCCTCCTTCTCCTCCTCCTCCTCCTCCTCCTCCTCCTCCTCCTCCTCCTCCTCCTCCTCCTCCTCCTTCTCCTCCTCCTTCTCTTCCTCCTCCTCCTCCTTCTCCTCCTCCTCCTCCCAACTCATCCCTGTTCTGTTAGACCCCTTCCGTATTACAAGACATTCATTCCCCTTGTCCCTTTCTAGCTATCCTATATAATTTTCTTTGTACTCTGCCTCACTCAAATGAGAGATATGGCATTTAAGCTGTGTGTATGATTTATTTCACTCAACATTATACTTTCCAGGTTCACCCATTTTCCTACAGTTGTCTCACACTTGTCATTCCTCATAGCTGAGCAGTATTCTATTATACGTAATACCACATGTTCTTTATCTGTTGATGGGTACACAGGCTGCTTCCAGGACATAGCTATTATGAATTGTGCTGCTATAAACATCAGTATGTCATTGTAGTATGATGACTCAAGCTTTTCACAGAAGATATCTAGCAGGGGGTTAGCTGAGTCATAGAGAATTTCTAATTCCAGTTCTTTGAGAAATCCCCAGACAAGAAATAATGGTTAAGCACTGATATTTGGAGACCCCTCAATGTGAAGGACTATTTTCCAGTCAATTGCTTCACAGTGAACCCCACAAGTTGATACTCTTTATTCTCAAACACAGTTTGTAGCTAGCTCCTCCACAGCCCTGGTTCTTAAATGCAAAGAATCTGCCCAAACTCCCCAAGCATGTGAGGAAAACTCCATCAGAAACAGCTGTCAAAACAGAACAAGGATGACTCTGGAGAAACCCACTAGTGCAGGAAGCCAAATAATGGATTATTAGAGACAACAGTCTATAATTCATATCTTCAGAAAGACAAAAGGAGATATTACATCCATGAAATAAGAAGTAGAGGCTTTAAAATGAAATAACTAGATGATAGGAACATATTAAATTATAAGAGTGGTTGGAAGATAAAGCTGAAGAATTTTTCCAGAATATTAAAAAAAATGTTAACAAAATAGACAACAGGAACAAAAAAGTACAATGAAATCGTAATTGAGGAGTTCCAGGATCCAGGAAAAAAGAACAGAAAAAAAAAATGAAAGAAAATTATTCAACAAAGAGCATGAGGGTGAAAGGACAGGAATTTCCAGACTGAAATGGCCCACAAAATGCCTAACACAAAAGAAAGACACAAAGTACAGTATGAAAATGCATTGCTGGGAGTGTAACTCCTTGGTAGAGCACTAGTCTGGCATGCATGAGACTCTGGGTTCAATCCCAGTAGTATAAAAGCAAAAACAACCAAACACAAACCATAGATCAAGGTAAGAGCCTAAGACCTACTGGGGGTTTTAATTACTACAAAAGAGCAAATTGCACACCCAGGTTAGAAATTAAGTTAGTGTACAGCCTTTGAACTATCAACAAAAGCAATGGAGCAATGCTTTCAAAAATTTTGAGTGAAAAATTAGATGTAATCGTCCATGAATCAAATGTGAAGTTAAAATAAAGGTACTTTGAGTGGTGCAATAAAATGAAAGATTTTTTTGGGTTTGTTTTTTGGTCAGGAAGCTGCTGGAGGAAGTGGCCAGGGTGGGAGGGAGTGGGGTGTCAAGATCTTGACTCTCTTCCTCGGCCGTTTCCTGCAGAGGGGTGAGTGTGCTGCTGGGCTCACCTCACTCACCTTCTCATCCACCATCTGTTGGTCCACACCACGCCTTCCAGTGAAAAAGTAACACAAGGAATATACATGGTTTAAATGTTCCAGCAGCTACATGTAAATAAGTAAATTGAAATAGGTGACATTAACCCAAGTAGTATGGTTCATTTAAACTGATCTTTTCAAAGCCTTATCATTTCAACATTCAGCTATGTCAGAAAAGGTAAGATTTTTCTCTGGAGCTCACGGCTCTTTGGCTTACCTTAAACTCTATTTCAGAGTTCAGAGAGATTCTTCCAAAGATAGTTAACTTTTTCACACCAAGTTTTCACAAGTAGGTAGTATTTAACACTTAATTTCACACCTCAGTTCAGACTAACGGTAGTTCATGTGCTAGTTTCTTAGCTGGTTGACTCTCTGTGAAGCATAGCAAATAAAATCCCTGGAAGACTAGGTCCCAAGACAGACATATTTTACTGGGGAGGAAGACATAATAGCAGGAATTCAGAGCGCTCCACAACCCGCAGGCCTGGATATAGGGATGAATTCAAATCTGAGGCGCCCACTGCTGAGACAAGGGCTTCCAGGATGACAGGGCCTTTGCACATGGTCAAGGTAAATACTTTCTCTGATACCATGGCTTTTTTCGTTTTATTTTGCAAAGCTGGGGATCATGCATGCTAGACAAACATTCCATCCCTGATATTATGACTTCTAGTTCCTATATCTGTTCAGGGACATTTTCTATCCATTTTTTCCTCTTCCTGCATCCTCAACCTCAGCCTCTTGCTGGCTCCTGGGTCTCCACCTCTTGTTCATTGACATCCCTTCTCCTCCAGCTGCTGTCTTTTCTTACAGGCCCACTCCACTTGAGCTGCCCACTCTCTTCTCCATAGTTAGCTGATCACTATTTCCAAAGTCATGTGTCTTCCTTACTTTTCTCTTGTTGCTGGGACAAAATGCCAAACACCCAGAATTAAAGAAGGAAAGGTTTATTTGGCTTACAGTTTGTAGAGGTTTCAGTCCATACTTATCTGGTTCCTAGAGAGGGTGGCATGGCACAGGGGCAACACTTTAAGGTGGTAGAAGACAGTAAAAGCAACAAGAGCAAAAATGGGGGAATCAAGCATCTTTTCCTCCCTTATATGGTAGCAGGCTACCCACCCACACCATGTCCCTCCATCCTCTTGCACAGACTCAGGTTGTTTACAAAGTGACAATCCTGGCCCCCTGCTGAGTCACCTAGTTAAGCTTCTAAATTTCTCCATTCTCAAGTTGACACAGTGTATCAACTATTACGTCCTGTGAAGCATTACAGCTCTCTCCCTCCTTCCTAAGTGGGGTTTTAATGCTGCTTTGCATACATAAAACTACACTTTTGACTCAGCTGAACAAGGAATTATTTGCTTTATGACCTTATCATGAAAAAAATACAAAGCACTGGCAGTAACTTTGAAACTCCAGTTGTTTTTAATATAATCCAGGATCAAATTTCTAGGCATAGATTCTACATGCAGAGATCCTGGAAATAAAGGCCATCTATTTCTTATAAATGATCACTTCGGAAACTTCAGATGTGATTGTAGTGATCTTTGCTCAGCTGTTGTCACCACTTCCACCATTGTATAACTGTTTGCCACATGTGAAAAAAAAGTAAGATTTTCTCTGGGACTCATGGCTCTTTGGCTAATCTCAGATTCTGTTTCAGAGTTGACAGACGTTCTTTCAAAAAGTGTGGTTAAAAAATATATACCATTGTATTTAGTCTCTTAAGTTTTAAATGTAGTGTACAGTTTGGCCAACTATAAACACAATGTCATAGAGCAGATCTCTGTAATTTTGTCATCTTGCATGACTGAAACTCTACACTGATTAAACTGTAAACACTGAAAATATCCCCATATCTTAGCCCCTGGAAAATGCCACTCAACTTTCTGCTTCTGTAAATTTGACAACTTTCAAGATCTCCTAACAATGGAATCATGCTGAATGTGTTCTTCTGTGACTAGCTTATTTCATTTTGCATAATGTACTCAACATTTCACCCATGTTATGGCATATGCCAAAGTTTCCCTGTTTGCATGGTCATGAGCTCTCTATTCTGTTCCATTGGTCTGTACATTTATGTCAGTTCCATAGAGTTTTAATGAATGTAGCTTTGTAGTATATTTCAAAATGAGGGAGTAAGGTCCCAGCTTCATTTTGTTTTCTTAGGACTATTTTGGCTCATACAACTTAGATGCCTCCAAATAGAAGTCATTTCCTAGCTTTGCAGTCTCCTCTGTAGAGGATGCTCAGCCTCAAAATTCCATCATTCTTTAGCCAAGGGTGACTGCAGATCTTCCCTGATACTTCCTGGTTCCTAACAGTGAATAAATTAAGGAGGCTTCCTGGCCACAAGTTAAAGAAGTCTTAGAGATTGCATATACTCACTACGTATCTATTGATGAGAAACTGAGACCTACAGAGAGGGGTGGGGGTGGGGAATCTAAGCTACAACCCAGGAAGCTGGCCCTATTTCCCATTATTCTTTACACAGCGTGTTAGAGATGAGTCGGGTTAGAGAAGCGGGCACACCCAAGGGCTGCAAAACAGTACAATTCCAGGTGAGAAAGAAGGGACATCCAAAAGGATGCCCAAGTGTCCTGTTGTAAGAGTTTCTAGGTAAAGTCTTGCTGTGGAAATGACAGAGGCACTGCTAAGTTATTTGTAGACTGGTCTGTGAGTTAGGTCTTCTGACCCATCCAGGCCACCATATTTTCTACAGCGAGGCATAATGTCCAGCAAGGAGAGCAATTCTGAAAGAAAAGCCACTTCCTAAGGCTTAAGAGCTCGGTGTTAGAGCTTCTTCTTTGTCGGTGTTGTCATGGGCAGATCCCCCTAACCAGAACTGTGGCGGCAGAGTTACAGAGATTATCAAACCAGAAGCAAAGACTCCAAGACTTTCTCCCAGCCAGGCAATCAAGCACGGGGCCTACAGAGGAGATGGAGCGACCATTAGAAAGGTGGGATTGGAGTCAAGATAGGGCTGAGCAAGGGAACTCAATCGAGAAATAAGCCAGTGGCCTGGTGCACACCTGTCAGCCCAGCACTCTGGAAGGCCGAAGCAGGAGCATCATAAATTCTGTGGAAGACTGGAAAAGGTTGTTCCTTCAGGGAAGCAGCTGAATGCAGGTAGAACCAGAGGGTGAGGAAAGAAGAGAGGAAGTTGTAAAGGCATTGGAATATCAAGAACTCACTAACTCTTTAAGAACGTGGCATTAGAAGAAGGTAGAGGGACAGCTGAGGTGAGTTGACAGGTAATCTTAGAGTTTACTGATAATCCTTCAATATATGAGACTTAAACTTTACTTATTCAAAGGCTAGAAGGCTCATCCCTTCAAGGAAGGGGTTTGAAGAAAACCCTTTATGCTCCTCCAGTGGAACTGAATCTACACTTTCCCTTTTGATAAAGGAACCAAAAAAACCATGTATTTGTAAATCGCTGTTTCATAACTAGTGAGAAACTTGAAATAATAGACTATCTAACACTAGGTAGCCTTATGAAAATGTATCTCTTAATTATTTTTAAGTTTATATTCACATTGATTTTCAAAATTATAATTATAATTATTATTATTATTTTGTCTTTTTGAAACAGGGTCTCACTCTGCAGTTCAGGCTGGCCTTGAGCTCACTTTATAACTCAGGCTGGTCTCAAACTCACAATGATCTTCTTGCCTCAGCCTCCCTAGTGTGGGATTATAGGAGTAGGCCACCACACCTGGCTGATTTTCAAAATATTTTAAGTCACTTTTTCTTTTTTTCAGAGTTGCTTCTTATTTGGGGGCTGTTTTACCGAGGCTTAATTCATAAGGGGCTGCATTTTTTGATATGGCTTTTTACAGAAGTCACTTAAATGTAGGGGCCATTTGTATATGAGAGCAGATATAGATTAAAAACCAAATTGATGTGTCACCACGTGACTGTTGACAATGAAAGGAATACCTTGTCTATAGTACACTGCCACTTCTGGACTGAAAAGTGGAGAAAGAAACAATTTTTTTCTTTGCATAGATCAGAAAAGCTTCAAAAGCTAAGTGTGCTCGGGTCTCTTGTTGACCCCAGTAAATGAAGTAAGCTAATAGTGTTAACTCAGACTTAAGAAATTACCTGACTCTTGGTTTGTGTAGATGTACAATCCGCATGTGTTACCAGATTTTACAGTTCTGTGTGTGTACATAGACCATCCCTCAATCCCTCCTATGTCCATTAGTTACCGAATTTTACCGGTACCGGGGATTGAACTCACAACCGTGTGCTTGTAAGGCAGGCGCTTATGCCGCTGACTAAATCCCCAGCTCCTAGTTACCGAATTTTATAACCAGCATTGTCACATCACAACATTTTGTTGCATCTAATTTTATAAACTTTATAGTGCAATACTTGTCATTTTCTGAGGTAAACCAAAGGTATATTTCTCAAGGTTTTTGCTGCTGTCTTTGGTAGCATTCAATGGAGACGTTTTTGTACTTTTGAAACATAAAAATAAACTAGATTGCAAATTCCTTTAAAAATCTTAAACCATGTACTAAGTTTTGGGTTGAAATTGTGTAGCTAGGCCTCAAATTTCAGTAGCCCAGTTCCCCATCTGCCTCCTCCCTTCACAAGGGAGTGGGAATCTTTGGATGGTCCCAGTGGTTATGTCAGGATCACCTACCCTCCCACAGAAGGTGAACTTCGACCTTATATTTTTCCACAAAGGAATAAATAAAAATTTGATGTGACATTTCCAGAAAGTTATCAAGTGCCTATAAGAATAGTCAGCCAAGAAATCCCCAAAACACAGATCAGAAGATATGAAAGAGAGTTGAATCTTGCAAGTTCTTAGACATGGCATGAGACCGGAGCTGAGCGACAGAAACTTTGACCTTCTTACTGGTTGGTGGCTTTGGAACTCCCTGCCTTGGGAACTCCACAAGGAATGAGCTCTCAGTGTGCTATCGCAGCCTACTAAGTCTTAACGTGTGCCAGACAGGCATAGGACTGGACCTACAAAAACACTCTGCTGAGATTGGAGCTTTCACATCGAAGGGATCGGACAGCAGATGGACCTTAGGAAGCTCTGCTAATGGGAGATATTTCCGAACGTTTGGCCTGTGCTTGTTTTCCTGCACATTCAGCAATGGATACAGGCAGAGCAGTCGTATTCTGGGTGCTGACCCTTGTCTGTTTTTCCCTCAAGCAAAGCAAATAGGGTCAGGAATGGCAGAGCCACCTGCCTAATAGTTAAATGACAATTGTCTGACATCTGGGGAGGCGATGGGAGGACCCCAGGCATAGACCAGGTTGCAAAACTGTAGGTTGGTGTTTGTTTCCCTTTATACCCACTGGTTATGCAGTGCTGGGCTTAGAGTCTGGATCCAAGCTCTGTATTGAACACGAACTGTGACTTATACAGTTTTTTACAGCATCCTAGTACTTTGGTTTCCTAGGTAATGTCCACGTTCTCTTCCTAGCTCCAGATGGAAAGGGAGTGTCCCAGGTTCTAGAGATAGATAGGTATGGACTTGGATGTGAACAGAGCCATCTATTAGTTGTGAGACCTTGGGAGAAAACCCTTATCTGATTTGCTAAGTCAGAATCTCTGGAAATTAGACCCCATGTCATTAATAAATGTTCCATGTATCTTTAGCATTCAAACACGTGGAAAGCCACTGTAGAAGGCATCTATTTTCTCTACCTTTTTCCATCTAAGTCTCCACTTCTTAACATCAGTTCTTATAGAACTTAAACTTTTATTTTAAGAGAGAAAGAAAAGAAAATTTAAAAAAAGACAAAATAGAAAAAACATGAAAAGTAGAATACAGAGTTCAAAAAAATTAACATCATGAAATCGCTAGTTGATGCATGGCATATTGTTAACAATAGTTGTTAAAGTTACAAAGTCAGAGCATAAAAAGTGGCCAGACACTCAAACATAGTACAAACTCTTCTGTTCAATGATCTAACAAAAGTTCTGTAATATGGTCATCTATTTATACACTATATATACACCATTATATCCTTTAGAGCACTTTCCTTCCCTTTCACTTTTACAATAGTTATTATATCTATTATACTTTTTGGATATCATTATTCTGTCCATTCTTATTATTTTTATATTAGAGAGACAATGTGATATTTACTAATGTGAGTCTTGTTTATTTCACTAATTAGGATATTCTCAAGTTGCCTCCATTTACCAATAAAGGCTTCAAGGTCATCCTTTTTTATAGCTGAGTAGTATTCCATTGTATAAAATACATTTTTTTCATCCTCTCAGTGGTTGATGGGCATTTTGGTTGTTTCCAAGATTTAGCTATCACAAATTGTGCTGCTCTGCACATGGGTGCATATATATCACTGTGATATGACCTTTTCAGTTCTTCTGGGAAAATACCCAGGAGGGGAATAGCTGGGTTGAATAGCACTTCCAATCCTAGTTTTTTAAGGAATCTCCATACTGACCTCCACAGTGTTTGCACCAGTCTGAACTCCCACCAACAGTGGAGCAGTGTTTCTTTTTCCCCGCAGCCTCGCCAACATTTGTTATCAGTTGATTTCTTGATGGCAGCCATTCTTTCCAGGGTGAGATGAAATCTAAGTGTTATTTTAATTTGCATTTCTCAAATGATCATTGGTGGTGAACATTTCTTCATGTATTTATTTGCAATGTGTATATCTTCATCTGAGAACTGTGTTTTTATCTCAGATGCCCATTTTTGGAGAGGGTCTTTGAATTTGGGGGGCTTGATGCTTTCAGTTCTTTATATGTTCTGGGTATAAGTCCTTTGTCTGAGGGATTGTTGGCTAAGATTCTTGACCATTCTGTGAGTTTTCTTTTCACTTTGTTGGTGATTTCTTTTGAAGTACAAAAACTTTTTAGTAATATGAGATCCCAGTTGTTGATTCTTTGCAGTATTTCCTGTGCAGTTTGCATTTTATTCACGAATTCTGTCCTGACCCCTATGTCTCCAAGATTTTTACCTACTTTGTCTTCCAGTAGATTTAGTGTTTCTGTTTTAATATATAAATCCTTGATCCATTTTGATTTTAGTTTAGAGTATAGAGATAGGCATGTGTCTATTTTCAGTCTTCGGCATGTGGAGAGCCAATTTTTCCAACACCATTTACTAAAGAGGCTGTCCTTCTTCCAGTGAACATATTTAGCACCTTTGTCAAATATCAGGTGGCTGAGGGTCTTTGTAGTTGTTTGCATCCTCTAATCTGTAGAACTTAAACTTGAAAAGTTCTTAAACTTGAAAAGAGAAAAACTACTTCTTCTTGCTAACTGCAAATGAAAGGTAATTTTTTCCTTTCATCAGGAGTATAAATCTCCAGGAGATTAACAATATCTGGGACTCTGTCACCGTAGGAAACACATATTCTTGTCATACTTTACAGTTGTCATAGACATCTTCAAAGATCATAAATCCTCATTGTGCCTATGAAATGATGCTGCCTAGGGTTAA
This sequence comes from Hydrochoerus hydrochaeris, assembly GCA_004027455.1. Classification (NCBI taxonomy): domain Eukaryota; kingdom Metazoa; phylum Chordata; class Mammalia; order Rodentia; family Hydrochaeridae; genus Hydrochoerus; species Hydrochoerus hydrochaeris. Next base: position 133,337 of record PVLA01002867.1, read on the forward strand.
TAAAGAAGAATTTATATGGTATCACAGTTTAAGAAATTATTTTGATAAATATGTTTTAATATTATTTGCATCCTTTGTAGTCTCTATTTAAAATGTATTTAAAAATATGATTCTAGAGCTGGGTGTGGTGGCTCATGCCTGTAATCCCAGCACTCAGGAGGCTGAGGCAGGAGGATCCTTGCAAGTTTGAGACCAGCCTAGGCTACAAAGTGAGCTCAAGGCCAGCCTGAACTGTATAGAGGGACCCTGTCTCAAAAATACAAAAAAGTAAAATATATGATTCTAGGAAGGGAATCCATAGGCTTCCTCAGGCCCTCAGAAAGTTTATTAATTATAGGGCACAAAACCTGGAGGATTCTTATATTAAATGCTTGACCATGTCACTGTAAAGCACAGCTAACTCCTGCTCATCTGATAGTCTCCTCCCTAACCCAGACAAGTTTCTAGTGGATGCAGTTTCAAGCAGGCTGAGGGGGATACTGGAGACTGGGAGTCAGAGTTTCCCCTCAAATCTTACTGACAGTTTACTGTGTTGACCAGCTCTGGGAATATATAGAGAAAAAAAGTTCCTTTTCTGTTTAGCCCAGCTATACTTAACTCAGCCCTGGGGTTTGGCACATCTGATCCACCTATCTCACACCCCTGAAGCACCACAGGCTTTGAGAAGGTAAAAAGAAGGATCAGGTATCTGGGTGTCCCTTTGTCATGGATTCAAGGGTGTTCAGAGAGGCTCTTCCTACCCAGACACCACATCCAACTCAGCACCCCAGCCTCAGGAACAGGCACCAACATAATTGCCTGGCCAGATAATAATAATAATATCATTAGTAGTGGGAGGATTTAATTAGTGCTTAGTACTGCACCATCCTGCTGCATGACAAATATTACCTCATTTTATCTTTTTACAACCAATGACTTAAATGGTGTTATTATACCCACTTTACAGTCACAAAAAGAGTAGCGATAAAAGTGGTGTTAGACTTAATTATGTCAACTTGATTGACATGAGAGTTACCTAGGAGATTGGTAAAGCATACTTCTTGGTGTGTCAGTTGTGTCATGGAAGTATGACCTTGAGTACTGTATTTGGTCCCTTACCCCTTCCTCTCTGGACTATTCCTGCTTTGTTTCCTGGCCTCCATAAACTGAAGAGTTTTGCTCCACCATTCTGTTCCACCATGATGTTTTTGCCATGGAGCCAGTTGACTGTGGACTGAATACCCTGAAACTGTGAGCCAAATTGAACATCTCTTCCTTTAAATTATGTGTGTTCAGTATTGTGTCCCAGCAATGGGAAAGCTGACTGATGCAACCCTCTGGTATCTACCTGTATGTTAACATACATGCACAGAGCATCTGCTCCAATTGAGAACTTGGGTGCCAGGACAAGAGTGTGTGGTAATATGTATATTATTGTTATTGATGTTGTCAGGTCATGTGTGTGAGTCACATGCCAGCACTGCACTGGTGTGGAGGCAGAACCTTTATATTGAATCCTGAGCAAGAATCCTGACTCTAGTACCTGTAAGGCAATCGTTTACTTTTTCTGTGCCTCTCTGTTGTCCTCTGAATCATCCTCCACCTACAGGAGGATGGTGAGTGCTATGCAATTAATTCAATTAACTACTGCAATTATTCATACAGTTAATGGATTAGTAGGTTAATGGGTCTTCTGGCTTTCTGCTTGCTACTATCTCACGCCATGTGATCCCCTGTGCCACCTTGCGACTCTGCCAGCAAGAAAGTCATCATCAGATGCAGCCTCTTGACCTGGGCCACAGCTGTGGGCCAAAGTAAACATTGTTTCTCATAATTTATACAATCTGTGGTATTGTGTTTCTAGCAATACAAGAATGGGCCAAAGGGGCTGGAGGAGAAGTCATAGAGTTTGTTCCTAGTTAGTGAGAGGCCCTAAGTTCTATCCTGGCACCACACACATGCATGCACGTGCACGCACACACACACACACACACACACACACACGTGTATATACAATGGACTAAGGCAGTAAGGAATAGATATCACCTATGCATAGTTTTTAGCTCAGCACTGGCACCTGTAAGGTAAACATGTGTGAGTAGTTATCGTAATTCATAATCACGAAGATGTCATTAAAGCATCAGGAAACTGGTGATCTCCAAGGTATCAGGGGAGAGGAGGTGGAGCAACTCTGGGCATGCCTTGAAAGCAAAAGATGATCAAACTGTGACTAATTCAGATTAGCTGGAGTGAGCACCTACTGATTTTGCCTGGACAGTGTATGTCTGCTCTTCCTGGGATGATCCACCACCATCGCTTTGGAAAATGCCCTTCCTTATTCCATTCCACGGTCTCTCACCAGCCCATCTCCATCCGGGGCACAGGCACTGGTCTCTCTTTTGCTCTGTATTTTCAAAGCTCATGGCATAAGGGGCTGGCTGACTCTTCTCTTCTCCCTGTTACAGAGTGAGGAGAGCAAATCAGAGCTCTAGGGAGATTATTGGAATCTCTGGATCCAGATGTGCCCCAAACCTGACACATTTCTGGATGTTCCTGACTTGTGGTTGAATAACTCTGGTGTTTTTTTTCTTAACCTATTAAATTCAGTTTCCGTCTTTGTAATGGAGAGAGTTCTGGTATAGTTGTGAATGTTATTTGACTGTATTCTTATGTATTGGGTGAATGCCAATTTCATATTTTGCTCCTTACATAATATTTTCGTGTATTCACTACTCACAGAATCGTCGTCGCCATCATCATCTACTGGCAGCACAAGGTGGAGACCTAGTGTTAGTGGGTGTGGATACAGCAGAGAAGGAAGTTTTCAAGGAGCGGGAGTGTTGAGCTATGTCTCAGAGCATGAGAGGAACTTGGTGAGGTAAGAGCTGGATCCTAGAGATCAGTAAGGAGGCATTGCTTCCTGTTCTGCTCTCACTTTGTCCTGGGTACCTGAAGTACAAAATGAATGCAGGGCTCCTGCCCTCTAGGCACTTAACGGTTTGGGAGAGAGACCAACAAGGGCTGGCACTGGAGAGCGATCTGGGAGAAAGGAGCACCCTAATGACAATTTCTCTTCCTATGTCTTAGTCACTGAAGGATCAAACACGGTTTAAATCTAGCGGCAATCGCAGGAAGGGTTGCTGACATTAACTGGACAGCAGCACGTGCAGGGAAACCACATCACATCAACCAGCGGGCCGAGCAACCAACTGTAGTACTGACAGCCTACCACTAGGGGGAGAAAGAGGATAAACGTTTTCTCCTCCAAGGACGCCTGGTCCGTTAGTCCTATTTGGTTTCTGGCTGTTCTAGTTCCTGTGCTTTCTTGCAGGGTTCTCTGCAGAGAGGGTAGAGTGAAAATTGCAGTGCGACCTTTGAGGCAGCGAAGCTGCCTAGACCTGTGGTCTTCCGAGTGTTTCTTGCATTCCTGGAGGGTCATTGAGACCCTTTTGAAAGAGGCCAAATGGTTTTCAACCATAGCAAGATATGACTTGCCACCTCCTCTCTTGGTCTGTGCACCAGTAATGCAAAAGTGATGGTGGTTAAAGGTGCTAGCGTCTTAGCACGAATCAAGATCCTGGGAGAAAACCAGCTAGCAGCCATCACGTTCTGCACCAGTGCACGTGCACAGAAAGGAGAGCGAGCCGCAGCAAGGGCTGCCCCAAGCAGGCTGTATTTGGTTATATAAAATCTTAGCCCTTGAATTTGTTAATTCACACACGCAGAACACACAGAGCATCACCTGCCGGTGTAAGTAGGCGGTTTATCAGGAAGAAAAAAACATGCATGTGACTCAAATGGGAGTCCTTTTTATTTGGGAAGCATCATTTCATTTTTTAAATTATTATTTATTCATTTATTTTTTAATTTTTGAGGCACAATCTTGCTATGTAGTAGTCCATGCTGGCCTCGAACTCACTATTTTGTTTTATTTGATTTTATTATTTTATTTCATTTTATTTATTTATTTTTGTCTTTTTTGAGACAGGGTCTCGCTATGCAGTTCAGGCTGGCCTTGAGCTCACTTTGTAGCCCAGGCTGGTCTCGAACTCACAACAATCCTCCTGCCTCAGCCTCCCGAGTGCTGGGATTACAGACATGTGCTACCGTGCTTGGCTCCTGAACTCAATATTGAACCCAGGCTGCTTTTGAGCCCGCCATCCTCAAATGACCCACAAACAAATTAAGGTTTTTTCAGACTTCACTATTTGGGGAGATATTTCCTCAAAAATAAAATGAGTTTACCCCTTTAAGACAACTATCATTAGTGTCAGTGATAAAATTTGAGCTTTTCAAAAAAATAGAAATCTGCAAAACCTGTATCTATCACAGTGAGCTTCACAAATTATCCCTACTTGAAGACTTTCCCAACTAATTTGGTAGTGATATTAATTTGATATTTTTATTATATAATGAAATATGTCAGTTTTGTATAACTTAGTAAACCACTAGTTTATCCTCTGAATGAATTAAAGATCTACTAAAAAATATAAGCAATAGAGTTTAATATAAGAATATAAAAATGTACAAAAAGTATATTCAGCCCTGCATGGTGTGGCACACCTGTAAGCCCAGGCACATGGGAGGCTGAGGCAGGAGGATCTCAAATTCAAGCCTAGTCTGATCAACTTAGCAAGACAACAATCTCAACATAAAATAAAAACAGTCAGAGATTCATGCACAGGCTCTGGGTTCAATTCCCTGTAATTAAAAAAAAAAAAAAGGTCACTGATATGGTCTCCAGTTGCATATTGTTACTAATCTTTAAGAAACTAACATTTTGGTAGTTTGGTATAGTATGAAAGATAATTGGTCACAAGAATATCCCCAAAGTTTTTGGAACAGCCCTCCCTTTCCCACATACTTATGTTTGTGAGGCTGGATTTTCCTCCTGTACTTTAACCCAGATAATATATTACAACAACAAACCAAACGCAGAAGCCGACAGGCTCCACCCACTGCTAGCCAACAGCTCTGTGTGTTTGGGATAAACATCAAGGGAGTGTGTATCGATCTGCTCCCTTGTTTGCTTACAAAAATATACATGGCTCGCGACGAGGACAGTTGTACTAGGCTTCATGCTGTGTGAAAATGCCATCTAATATTTTTTATTTTACTTTTTATTGGTATATGCTTGTGATGATTAACAATTATGTTTGTTTTATTTTAAAGAGAATAAGACCCAGCAAAACAAAACAGAGGAAAGCCAATCAAAGCAAAGCAGTGAAAGTGGTACAGAACTCTGGAGCAGGATAACAGAAAATCAGCAATGGCTACCATCATGTGTCTTGGTATCTTCGCAATAGTTGTCCATTCCATCAGATGTAGTAAAATCAAATAAAGCAAAACAGAATAAAATCAATCAGAATGGAGCATCAAATAAAACAAAACAATAGGTTGGAACAAAACAAAACAGTGAGAACAATATTGGATTTCAAAAAACAAGGCAGTAGGAAATCCCCCATATTTGTTATATTGCACACTGTTATCCTCCCAATAGATGCTCAGACTCCCAGCCTTAGGCCTGCAAAATCAAACACTACAAGCCTTCAGTTGTTTTTGTACCTCAGTTGCTATCAACTCAGCCTGTCCTCTGAACCAGCTGGTTACTTGGGGTGTATGTGTTTGTGTGTAGCTTTGTGATTCTCAGCCAGTGCATGATTCAGCTCACAGGAAGGGTGAACTGGCTTCTCTCTTCTTGGGTCCTGCATGTTTTTTTCTGCTTACCAGAAGGGCAAACTGGCTTCTTGCTGTGCTCAGACCCCATGATGTGATTTGTTTGGGAGAAATATATATAATGTATATTATCTCAATTATTTTCATTCCTTTCCCCCCCTCTCTCCCTCTCCAGTCTCCTTCTTTCCCTCTCCCCCTTTCCCATCTCCAAAAGTTCTATCTCCCTGTTTCCTACCATCTTTACCTTAACTATTTAGTTATATTTTGGGTTCATCATACAAGAGAAACCATGCAATATTTAACCTTTTGAGTCCAACTTATTTCACTTAACATTATGTTCTCAAGATCCATCCACTTGAGCCAGGAATATATCTCAGTAGCACAGCACCTGCCTGGCAAGCACAAGGTCCTGAGTTCAATTTCTGTCCATAACAACAACAACAACAACAACAACAACAACAAAGATCCACCCATTTTCCTACAAATCACTGGAATTTATCCTTTTTATGGCTGAATAGTATTCCAGTTTGTATACACCACATTTTCTTTATCCATTCACGTGGCGATGGGCATCGGGGCTATTACTATACTTTGTCTGTGGTGAATTACTTTGCTATAAACACGGCTGTGCATGCATCACTCTAGTATGAGGTCTTTTGGGAAAATACCTAAGAAAAATATAGCTAGATCAAAAGGAATTTCTATTTCTAGTCTCTAGAGGACTCGCCATGCCGATTTCCACAGCGTGCACTAGTCCTTGCCTGTGCCTATGTCTTCAGGTGTTTCCCCTCTTTCATCTTGCACAGTTTCAATGCTTCTGTTTTTCCCTAGCTCTGTCTTAGTGGCTTTCTCATTGTCGAGACACAATACCCGACACTCACAATTTAAGGAAGGAGAAGTTTATTTGGGCTCACATTTCAGTCCATCGTAAGCTGGCTCCAAGGCAGGACAGCACAGCAGAGGTCATGGTGGAGGAGAGTTGCTTATGCCATGACCTCCAAGAAGCAGCAAGAGCACAAAGGGAAGAGCCACCAGGGGGATAAACCTTCCAGGCCTGCTTCCAGAGCCCAGGGACCCGCCTCTTCCTACCAGACTGCCTGCTAATGGCAAGTAAGCTAAGAGCCCTCACTACCCAATAACCTCTCAAAAACCCCGCCTGTGAGCCCATGAGGCTTTGGAGGGACATGTAGATACAACGCAGAACAGAAATCTTTGCTCCATTTTGATTGCATTTTAGCACAGGTTGAGCGATACGGGTCTACTTTCATTCTTCTACAAGTGCATAACCAGTCTCCCTAGCTCCATCTGCTAAAAAGGCCCCAGTGTATGCTAATTTTAGCAATTTTGTCAAAGACCTGGTGGCCAAAGGTGTGCGAGGTAACTCTGTGTCTTCTACTCCATTCCACTGGCCTACGTGTCTATTTTTATATCAGTAGCATTCTTTTAAACTACTATAGTTTCATAATATAACTTAAATGCGGTACTGCGAAGCCTCTGGCTTTGCTTTTGTTACTCACTATGGCTTTGGCTCTTCTAGATGCATATAAAGTTTAGGATTGTTTTCTTCTGGCTCTGTGGATGGAGAAAACAGCCCTCCTTCCAGATGTGACCTCAAGAGGGCGCTAGAGCCCTACACGCAACCTGAGAAGAGGTCGGTCTCTGCGGACCTGGTTTTGCTTTCACAGGGCTGTGTCCTCACGCCGTCCACTCGTTTGATCTCTGTTTCAGGTATAAACAGACAAGCAAAACAAAACTAAGACGGGGGACTGTGCATACAATCAAAAAGTCTGCCTCTCCTCCTTGATTCCGGTTTTCCCTTAGTCCTCCTCCCTAAAGAGCTGGCAACCTGACCCTGTTGCCTTTTTTGCACGGCTGCTGGCCGTTTGCAAAGCACTTTCTTATGCATGGAGCTCAGACAGCGCCCAGTCTCTGTGAGGACGCGGAGCAGACGTCTGCATAAAGGCGATGAGCCAGCTCGTGCTCCGCCGCCCGGCCAGGATGCTGAGCTGGCGGGACCGGGAGAAGCAACGTCACTCAGCTCCCGTGGGACCAGATTACCTTCCACGGGACCAAGAGCAAGCACTGGAAGCCACCGTTGCCCAGAGCAGGGAGCCAGAGCTTCGCAATGAGAGCACTCGGGGTGCAGCCTGAGAATGTGCTTGTCTACCCCGTTTCCCAGCAGATGCTGCTGGTCTGGATCTCCAGTGTGCAAACTGTTTTAACTCGCGCCTCGCATTTGTAGAGCTGGTCCCCACCTCTGCGGCTAGCTGGGCGGCATCCATGTGCCTGAACAAATTCACCTTTGCGGGACAGCCTGCTTCAGCTCTGAGCTGGATGAATAGCACTAAGTAAGGGACTTGCCCCAGGTCACACTGCAGGAGGTCGGTAGAGTTTCAAGAACCCCGGTCTTCTATTCCTAATCAAGTGTAATTCCTAAGGCTAATGACCCCTTTGTGGCTTTCTTTAGTAGCAAACAAGGATTATGGCAATTGTTATTCGGAAAAGGCTAAACTTTAATACCAGGGTTGGCCTCCTTTGTGTCCAAACAGTGACCCCATCACTAGCTGATGGTTAGGGTCACAGGTTTTATTCATCTTTCCCCTGCAGCAACCTAGCATTATGTTCCCACCTACTAGTTATTTGATAAACATGTGTAGTTAAACTCTTCATTGAGCGTGATCTAAGGGAACAGCCAAAAAAAAAAAAAAAAAAAGAATCCCCTCTTTTTTATCCATGCTACATTGTAGGGGATAAAAATGTCCTTTGATATACCTTAAATCATCATGAAAGATAGAAGCACATCAAGTTACCAAAGTTCAGCTCTTTAGAATTAGACATCTAAATGCTGTTATGTTTTCAAAGACAGTAGATTTCCATCGTAATTAATACAAAAAGTTGTTGGATGTTTATTCTGAGCAAGTAATTCTGCTAGGGCTGTACATAAGATCTGATCTCTGGCTTAAAGGACTGTAGAGTAGAGCTGAAAGAAGTGGAGTGTTGGTAACTAACCAGTCTTACACCAGGTGGAAAACGACGCCAGCTAACACAGCGGTCCACGGTGCAGGAGACCGAGGGAGAAGCCACTTGCACTTAGGAGAAGGAATGAAGGAACTGAGGTGTCTGAACTGAGCCTCTAAGAGGTGGGAGAATCTTGCCTGTGAACGTTTTCCAGGCCCAGAAAGCCACAAGAGGAAGACACAGGTCCCCGGAGCAGCTGTCCGTCTGTCTGGCAGGGGACAGGGGCAGAAGCATTTGAACAAAGCATGACTGGCAGCAGCCCAAGCCCAGAGCCAGAGAGCAGTGCTGAGCCAGGAGACCGATGGAGCTGTGTGGCAGGGCAGGTGTGGAAGGCACACGGAAGGGATGAGAGGGGGACAGGCAGGGGACAGGCCAGCGAGGAGGACCCTCCCGAAGCTGACACGAGAGAGGCCATGGCTTGTGCTTGGGTCTTTTGTGGTAAACTTGATTTTGAACCTGGTTTCACTTGTTCCTTCCACAAGCCTCGGCTGTAAAATCTCTCTGGACCTTAGTTTTCCCACCTGTGAAAAGACAGGGCAGATGCTGTGATGGTCCTGTCTGTCTCGAAAGTTCTATTCTGAGTGCTCCAGGGCTTAGCTCAGCTGGCTAAGGGCCTGCCCTAGGTAACTGTGAGGTCCTGAGTTTGATCCCAGATGCAGGAAAAGAAAAGGAAAAAAAAAAACCAACACAAAGTTCTATTCTGAGGAACTTATTTTCTATCTGCTGTAAATCCGACTCTGTATAGCTGAAGTCTCTTAACACTTCAAATTTACTAAAGTCATTTTGGTTTTCTCTGGTGAAATCAAATGTGCCTAAAGGTCCCATTGACCTGGCTGTACTTTGGGGCAGGATGAAGAAGATGCAGTTTTTTCATCTGACTCCAGCCTCTCTGAACTGGAACTTATTTCAATGATACCATCTTTTCAAGTGTGGCTGAAAAGAGAAAACATATCTGGATGAGTTTACAAACTCAGGGACGGGAAGCATGTTTCTAGCTCTGGATATGTGGTGGGTTACTTAGGTTACTTTTTATAAACACAGGCATTTTGTGTCAGGGGCAGAGGCCAGATTTCATGACTATAACTGGAAATCTTAGGGAACAGATGAATCATACAACACATCACTCCAACCGGAAAGCAAATGCACCCTACCCTTGGCCTTTATCTCAGCATGGTGGGGGAAACTTGGGGGGGGGACCCTTCGCTCTCCTGAGAGAGCAGGAGGAACCCTTAGCTCCAGCCCTGTGTGGGATGCGATGGTCCACCATAGACTCCAGCCAAAAAGACCATATAGTGCCTTTTGTTCTTTCCTAGGGGTGGGAAGGATATGAAAAACAATGATCTGGCTATGGAGAAGAATCGGGGTAGTAAAAATGAATCATTGCCAGCCGCCAAGAAGCATCATGAGTTCTCTAAGGGACCTGAATCCTGGGACCTCAGGATTCAATCGAAAGTTCAATCGAAGAATGAACTTTAGGAAGGGCGAATTGGGAGCTGGTTGGAGAGATGGAGGTCAGAGAAAGGGACCTTCAGGTGCTCCTGAGACTCACAGCCATGGCCAAGGAGCAACCAAAAGGTCTGGAGCTTTCTGCTGTTTTAAGATCACGTTGGGGTGATTTCCTGTGATGTCCCTTAGGGAGAGTTTCTTTGCTTGGAGCTGTCCTTAGTGATTTCCTCATCAGCTGCCTCAGGCCTGTTACCCAGCCTGTGCATCATCTGCATAAAAATGCGGAGAATGCGGCCGAGGATTCCGCCCCTGTCCTGAGAAGCTCTCTAAAGAAAGAATCTGAGTGTGTAGCTGCTACACACTGGACCAGGACCCCAGCCTGGGAACCGGACCGCGGCCGGGGCAAGAAGGGGATGCGTCCTGAGCCCATTCCCTTGCAGCCTGAGCTGGGACCCTGGGACTTACTCTGAGCTGCTGACCCAGGAGCATGAGATTTGAGCCCGATTCTCTTTAGTTGTCTTGTGCATCTTTAATTATGTTGAAGAATCACCTTTAAAAGCATCCTTATACTGAACTCTTCGTTTATGTGGGTCTTCTCTAGTGTTTTTAAAATAAATTTCTTTTTTTTTTAATTTTTAAAAACTTCATTATTATTGATATTTTTGAGCACACAAGAATTAGGATAGTGTGATTAAAGCCCACACCTAATGTCAGTATTTCTCAATATTTTGCCAAATTTGTTGCACTCATGTCCTAGCCAATATTTTTTTAGGTATATTAAAGCAAACCCCAATATTCAACATGTTTTAAATATATAGAGCATATGTAAAATCTTTTATTTTTTCCAGTACTGGGAAACTATCATGAGCTATTTCTCCAACCCTTTTTTTATTTTTTATTTTGAGACAGTGTCTTGCTAAATTGCACAGGCTGGCCTAGAACTTGTGACCCTTTAACCTCAACTTCCTGAGTAGCTGGAATTACCGGGGTTGGTGGTGCCCAGCCGGACTTTTTAACTTAATGATATTGATATCTTACGTATCAAAAATAATCTTTTCATATCATGTAATCCCACTTTTCTACTTTCTTTAGTTGTCTGAAATGTCTTTTAAAGTGGGTTACTTAAGCTCTCAGTACGGTCCACACAGAACACATAGTGTCTGTCTTATTTTCTGCGCTATTAGTTTGTGGTGGAAATCAGGTCCTAGGTTCTGCAGTTTCCCACAATTCTTGCGTTCCTGTGGTGTGTTCCCAGAGAGCTCCAGTTCCTTCTAATTGGGAAATGGGCTTCAAAGACCATCATCTGTGGACAAGGGTCATTCTTTGCTACAGAGTTGTTACTGTTTTGTGGGTTTTTTTTTTTCCCAGAGTAAACAGTTGAAAAATATCTGTATATTTGAAAATGAGAAAAACAGCTTCAATGGATACTTTCCACTCAAGTTTATGACTACAGGATTTTTCCTTGTTCAGTTTTACATTGGTATCTTGTTTTTCTTATATTGAAAAGCTTAACTTCTCTGATATTAACATAATTGTTTACTAACTTTGGCTTATGACACATTTATAGCTTAACAAACAATAGGTCATTCCAATGGTCTGAGAGACTAAGGCAGGAGGACAGTAAGCTTATTAACAACTGAATGAGACCCTGCCTTAAAATAAAAATATGACAAAGGGCCAGGGAAGGCTGAGATCAGTCCCCAGCCAACTGCTCTCCCCAAAAGAGAAAGATAGTGATATAGGGGAATGAAACTCCTGACCTATGGTACAAGCTCATGTTTTCTGAAATCGAAGAATGAACTTTAGGAACAATGGAGGTGAAGAGTAGAATAAACTTATTGAGAGAAAGAAAGCTTCTGTCTGAAGAGAGACAGAAGGGGTGCCGAGCAGGTTGCCCAAGACTTTTGTCTTTTCCAGGGACTTTTATAGAATAAAACATGGGTTCAAGCTGGGACATAACTATAGTTAGCCAAAAAGGTTAATTGCTCAGGTAAAATTGACCAAATCAGGAACGAATGAGGAAACGAGTCATGTAGAAAGAGAGCATTCTTTATGGATCAGTGACTCTTCCTACAGGGGATTGGGATTGTGACTCTTGGCTTCTCAAAGTGATCCAGATTTAATTCTTAAGGATTATACTCAAGAGTATGCTTGCATTTGTCTGAGATCTGGCCTGCAGCAAGAGGTGTGTGTCTCCTCCAAGGTCCTCTGTGCCAGCTGCTTCTGAGGGCCTAGCCCTGTCTGACTGCCTATAATATTTCTAAGTGGCTCAGCTGCCTGTAACAATAGGACTCATATTACCTGCCCTAAGATGACGAAACAGAACATAGGTTACAATTTCTTCAAGGAAATTCCAGAGACAATGTTTTCTCTGATGATCTCATGATGGAGAGATATTAATCACTGTTCCCTCTTGCACTATTTTCTTTCCTTCCTTTACTGTTCTGTTTCTGCTTTTCAAAGCACCTGGTGAACCTTTGCTGTTGCTTTAAATTCTAAGTGATACTACAATATCTTGCTATCTTTCACCTAAACTAGGTGGTTGAAGTCATCTCTATTTGTGGAAAATGGACACAAATAGAAAGAAGGAGCAAGGAAGAAAAGGTGGAGGAAAGAAAAGGGAGCGGAGATGAGGGGCAGGGGAAGCAGGGAAGAGGGAACATTACTAGTAACAGGGAGATTAGGAAAATATGAATATAAAATCCAAGAATTTAAAATTCTTAAATCTCATCTTTGTATTGAAAATATGTGTCCACCCATTTTTTTTTTCTTAAATTGTTGTGGGGAAATGCTTAAGCCAGAGCAAAGCAAACCTAACAGAAAGGAAGACTCTTTGCACCAAGGAGATAAGAATACAACATTTAATCTTTACACTATCGGACTGTTGCGGGATAATTCCTCAAAGGCAACAGCACTGAATTTAGGAAGAGTTTAGTTTATACAGAATTTAGAAGTGGGAGGTATAAAGCAAGTGAGTAAATGTTACATAATTGGTTACATACATGAGTCATATACTGACAGGCAGGCTGGTCTTGAAACAAAGGAATTGTTTCTCATAATATAGAAACACTCTGGGAACCAGGGGAGGGGCCCTTACAGAGTGAGCATAGTTAAGGGTATTACCATAATATGGGAACATTTTGGGGCAGGGCCCTCGAATTAGCCCAGGGTGCCTTAAAGTATAGACAATTCCTCTGACTCAGTGCTCATCAGAGGTTTGCAGCTGGGTTGTAGACATCATCAAGGTCAATTGAATTCCGCCGAAACAGCAGAACAGAAATTTGGTCAGAGACTTACAGTTGATCCCAAAATATCTGTAAGTTTGCTATATTATATACGTGTTCCTACATTATAATTGTGCCCCAACAAAATAAATTTTAAAATGCATATTTCATTAATCAGTTCCTTGAAAAGGCCTAGACAAAATAACAACTCAGCAGTAATAATACAGTAAGCGTGCAGATTGGTCTCTAAATGCCGTTCTCCACTCTAAGGAGCTACAATTATACAGGCACCTGCCTGATTCCAAGTCAAGGGAGGAAATTAAAATGTGACTGTGCAGCAGTGTTTTTTGTCCAAACAGAAACAAGGAGGCCTGTTCACAAATGAGGTCAGATCCAGAGTCACTCAGGAGCCCTCCCCTGCTGCTCAGAGGTGGGATAATTTGAGTATGAAAAAATAGCAAATATCTAACATTTCATGAATGTGCAGCGATTTTCAAAACCCTCATCAGTCATCTTTAGAGGTTGCCAGGGGACCAATGTATTACTCAGAAATGTAATAAAATGAGAAGTGTCAAGGACTTATCTTGCTTTTCCTCTATGTGCCATATTTCATTGGTGATAAGAGAATGCTGAAGCAGAAAGAAACCAGGAAGTCCCAAAGACAATTAAATGAGGAAAATAACCTCCCAAACTCCTTATCTCCTCTGTAGCTCCATTTTGCTCTATAAACATCACTGCAAGTTTTCTAGAGCCCACACACTTCTCTTCCATAGGATCTGGTAACACGTAGATGAATTCCAATTTTTATGACTTTTTTTAGATGTCCTTTCTGTTTGTGCGTGCAATGTTATTACCATCTAACCCATGCCACGATGAAATTTCCCCATGAGTAATATGACTTAATTTGTTATAGCCAAGTTGTTTAACATGTTAGGTACTGGATTTATGTTTCCTGAAGTTGCTGAAGGAGGTGTCCAGATGGTATCTGAATCAGAGTCTGACTTGGGGAACACCTCATTCCTTCCAAGCTGGGCTGATTCTTCTCCACTGGTGGATCCTGACTTTGTGACTCCATCTCCAGCACCAAAGTAGGGCCCCACTTTTCTGACAATCATCTACCCATCATCCACTTGCCGTGGTGATTTTAAGTAGAAATGAAATTTGGGGTTTCTGAAAACGAGCTCATTTCCCAACACAATGAACAACTGGCTGATTCAAGGATTAAAATGCTCCCAGTATAGATGTCTTCTCTTCAGAGGACAGGGCTGGGGGAATAAGTGAGCCTTGTGCTCTGCCCTCAAGGTCAGCAGCTTGAATGTGGCCTTGTGTGTGCTGTGAATGTACAGTGCATGACATCATGTGCGTTCGGTGGCTTTTCCAACTGCTGGACTCTCTCTAATGACCAGATTTCTCCTTTTTGACTTCTGAGATTATATTACAACCCTGGAAAATTATATTACTATTCTAGAAAATTTGTAGTGACATTTGTAATTTTACCTTCTTCTCTGTCTTGGTCATAGATCTTCTTTTCTCTGACTTGCTACCTCTTCCTCTCCCCTTTTCTCCCCTCCCCTCTTCTCCTTCCCCTCTTCTTCCCTCTCCTCCCCTCTAGTCTTCTCCCCTTCCCTCCCTCCCCTCTGGTCTCCTCTCCCCTCTGGTCTCCTCTCCCCTCTCCTCCCCTCCCTTCCCCTCCCCTCCCCTCCCCGCTCCCCTCTCCTCGCCTGTCCTCCCCTCTCCTGTGCTTTCTCTCCTTCCCTCTTCCCTGCTTCCCTGGCCCCTCATCTCCCCTCCCTTTTCTTTCCTCCACCTTTTCTTCCTGGCTTCTTCTTTCCCTTTCCATTTTCCACAAATAGAGATGACTTTAACCACCTAGTTTAGGTGAAAGCATTTTCAAGCTGCATCAGTCACTTTCATGTAAGTTCCAGTCCTGCATCTAAAACAACCTAGTACCAGATATTTGTAGATCACATTATCAAACCCCCAAAACTTAAAATCTCCCAAAGATTCGGCCTCTCAATTTCTTTGATGCTGTGAATAACACTTCCAGCCTCGTAGTTCACAGGTGGAGCCTCGTAGCACTGTTGTCATCTCTGGGTCTTTCCTTGGCCATTCTCTTGAGTCAGGTGATGGTTCCTACTCTTTCAACCCTAAGACCACATCCTCACCCTTCTGTCCTCTATTTCTTCTGTCACCATGGTAAATTGTGACCTACTATTCTGAATTATAAGAACGGACCCCTAAAGAAAACTTGTTTGGAGAGGGTCAGAGAGATGGTGTCCTTTAGAATGGGAAAGCTGGCCAGCATGCCTGGGTGAGACACATACCTCTGGTACCACCCCATTTGTGTCTGACCCTAAACCCACGGACATGGGCTGTGCCAGCCAGAGGATGAAGCTATGCACGGCCCTGGAAGCTAATGTAGACTGCAGAAAGAATGACAAAATGTGTGAAGTTGCACATGATGATGGAAGAACTTCATGTGATGGGTACCTGGCATACACAGTGTAACTTCAATCAAGTTTTTCTGACATCGTCCAGTGTATCGTTTGATCAATCATGTAAGTGATTAACACACAAATTGAATAGCAAGCAATATTAAATGGTTGATTAAGTGACACAGATTGAGGTGTTAGGCCACCTTTGATGACTTTTAATGATATTAGGAAGCAAAAAAGCAATGGTAAACACCAAGGAGGCTAAAATCTGAGTATGTACGCTTGCGTAGGTATATACAATGCATATTTACATGCATTCATTTTTATGTGCTTTAAATTTTCAAAATTAATGCCAGTTAAATTAGAACAATGTGTGGAAGGATATGTTCATCTTTCCTGCATTTCTCAGAGCTGGAATAAAATATCCATGTGTTAAAAAAAAAAAAAGAACAGAACCCTAAATACATCTATTCTCTATTCATTTTTTCTTTTGGGCCTGTGACACCCATACTCCCGCCCCCATTTGATTGATTGTCAGACACTGACTCATGTCACACCTAAAAACTTCTGCAAACATCTTACTAAATTTTCTGCCGAAAGGAAAACATCACAACAATTTAAAGATCAGGGGTTTATTTTTGATACTAGAATTGGCAACGCTTCTTACCATAAAATAGAAAAAGGGTTTCCATGGGCTGAACAAAATCTGGTTTCATGGATAGACATGGATTGAAAAAAGCAGAAATAGAGACCAAACATCCAATTCACGATTTCAGTTACTCTTCCCGTAAGGGAGGACAGGAAAACAGAGCAATGGAAAAATGACTGGTGAATGTCAGGTTTCTTCAGATACTCTGTGTGTCTGTGTGTGAGGATTACAGTTAAGGCAGAAGGAATCTCATTCTCATGTCTGCCACACTTGGTCTATTTGGGAAATTTGGCCACATAATCTATCCTGCTTTCTGAAAAGATGGGGTGACAGCACAGTTTCAATGTGGTTCCATGGAACTGGAGTAAGTATGACTCCACTGTGATTTTTACCCTGGTTTGTTGGTGTCCAGGGCAGGAGATTAGTCTTAAACAATGCGCTCCCGTAATGTTTATTTAATAGTTCTCTGTGGACACCCACATCCTCAAGCTGGGATTTGAAGCTTCATAATCATTTCCACTTGATCTATCCAACTTTCTCTCCGTCCAAGGTAGTTCCTTCCTGATTCTGCATATACAATTTTCATTTCCTGCTTGAACATTTCTTTCTGTTTTCATTCCTATTTACACACCAGGCTCCTCCTCCCCACTTGGCTAGGACCCATCCATTCTGTGTGGTTCAGAGGAGATTCATGGGTGAAATGACCCGATGTCTCCTCTTGCTATAAAAAATCTGATGGGTGGTGGGAAAGTGTGTGGGAGAGAGAAACGAGACAGACTTGGCCATACTTGATATGCTAGACATACGGAAGTCCATTGTTCTCTTATTTTGTCTTTGGTGTATGTTGGAAAACTTCCATAATAAAAGTTTAAAATAAAAGAAGCTAGAAGCATGTAAGCTGTGAAGACCTAGACCAGTGGTGCCAAACCCAAGACATGCATATTTGTTTTTCTTTTAAGACCAAGGACCTTAATGTATGAGTTGTTACCTCAGTATTCAGGTTTTTGTGTCTCTGTATGTGTGTGTTGGTACCAGAAATCAAAATCAGGACCTTGTGCTTGCTGGTAGGTGCTGCCCTGCTGAGCTATATCCCCAACCCAGCATTCACGTTTCATGGCCATGTTGGCACTTTGTGATACATAAGTAGGTTTGGAGTTGCACTTGTCTCTAAAAGGTTTGCCATCACTGTTCTAGACCATCAGGCCCCATCAGCAGGGGCTGAAGATTCCAGCAGAACAGCAGGATAATCTTAGAAGTTGGCAAAGGAGAGGAGGCTGGTGGCCAGAGAATTCCTATAAAACTGATTCCATGAGGATGAGGATTTGTGTTTGATCTATTTATCACTGTGCCCAACACATGGCTATCCATATTTATTGAGTGAGTTTACTGAGTGTATTGATAGTCCACAATCAAGGCAAGTCCAAGAACAGCCTTCAAATCCAACTCTGAGGAAGAAAATGGCTACGTTTCTACTACGCACTAATTTGCTTGCTGTCTACCTCAAAAGCTCCTTCAAAGGTGTCAGAGTAGACTCAAGAAGGTCATTGTGGACTCCCAAGGTTGATGTGTGGCTACCTGGGGCTTATGCACCAAGGCATGCAGACAAGAACACCCAAAGTCCAGAGATTAAAACAGAGTGAGGGGCTTCTGCTGACTCTGGAGACCCAAGAAGGCTTCCAAGGTTGGGTCCCAAAAGATAAATAGGAATGAGCCATGTAAAAGGAAAGGAAAACTTCCTAGATTGGAGAAGGAGGCTTGGAGCAGAGAGAAGCCAATGAAAATTTGTTTTATTTTATTTTATTTTAACACTAGGTACATTTACTAGAAAAGAAGGAAGTTATGAAATATCCTCATATCTTTCATTGAGAAATTAAAAATAAAAGAAAGAATAAAGCCAAACACAAATAGAAGAAGATAATAAAGATCAAAAAACACAATTCCTAATCTAACTGCCAACATCATTTTTCATAAAGATTAACATTTTGATTCTTACATTTCTGTAAAAAATGAAAAAGACTCAGAATAGTCTAAACTCAGAATAGTCTAAACAACTTTGATAAAGGAACAATATTAGGGCTGCAACCCTCCCCAGTCCCATGACTTATCCCAAAGTTACACCAATCATGACAAAATGGCATTGAAATCAAGATAGACAAACCACCAAAGTACCAATATAAACTCCAAAATAGATACCCACATAACAGACAATTGATTTCTGGCAATGATGTAAAAGCAGTTAAGTGGAGAAAAGATTGTACCCTCAATAAATATACTGGAACAACTAGATATCCACATACAAAAGAAAATTTGATTTGTATAACTCATGGAAAAAGGGAATGGGGACAGATGGTGGTGAAGGTTGGACCACAAGGCAAGAGCCAGATCCCACTGGGTCTTGTAGGTCACTTCAAGGATGTGAATTCTATTGAAAAAGTAATGGGAAAGCATTGAAAGTTTTGGAGCAGCTGGAATGATTTTTGTACTTTAGGAAGTTTGTGGTTATCATCCTTCTAGAGAGACAGGGACTTGACTATAAATAGAGTGGGATGGTGAAATTTTGGGGTGGATTATTTGAATTAGGAAATGCAGTAGGTATCTATTGGTGTAGACTTGACTCTAATGTGAGTTCTTTTCCCCAAGTAGCTTTTCTTGGAAAAATACAGACATTGCTTCAAAATGCATCTACTGTACGGGAAGTACAAAATTTAGGAATGGATTGCAGTGTGACCAAGGGGAGAGAAGGTGGCCTGGGAATGAGGAAACCAGGTCCCACCCTGTAAGTACTGTTCTGAGTCCTTCACTGCATGTTGTTATGTGTTTGTTCCTCCTTTCTTTCCTTCATTGTCTCCATTCCTAGAGGTTGATTTTCTCAGACATGTTTCTTGACCGATCAGGAGCTCAGCTTGGCAGTGGGGATTTCCTGCTAGGCTCTCTGCACACTCTACAGGGAAAGAGGAGAGTTGCCCTTGTGACCTGCATCCTGGCCTGCTTCCAGGAAGAGGAAGGACAGGATGTGTCACCAGGCAGGGGACTTTAATGGTTATCTGTTGGAGATTGGTACTCACCATTCCTTCCTAAGGTCATCAGCCACCTGTTGCCCTAGCTCTGAGCTAATCTGGTCCAGACTCCCCATTGTTGCTCCCTGGCAGCAGCAGCTGGGAGAGGCCATCTATACCTTGTCTGTTGCATTTGTGCTCCAAGCTCATTCCCTGTCTCTGTATAGAGCCCTGGATCCGTCCCTGGCTTTTCCAACAGTCTCATACCACAGAATTCCTTCCCAAGCCAACCTCTTCAGCTTCTATCATTTGTTTGTAAGCAAATTCTCAACACAATTATAAGCACAATTACTTCTAGGAATCCAGAGAATGCTGCAGCTGATGTAGCCAGCTCTCTGTATTCATGGGTTCCACATCTGGGGAGTCAACCAACTGCATATTGAAAATATTTGAGGGAAACTTGTAATTGTACTAAATGCATACAGACTTTTATTTTCTTGATATTATTTACTAAATGATACAGTATAAGAATGATTTACATTGTTTTAGGCCATTATAAGTAATCTAGAGACAATTTAAAGTATACAGAAAGGATATGGAATAAGATATAAACAAATACCTTGCCATTTTAGAAATTTAAGTGTCAGTAGATTTTGGTACTAGACAGGGTCCCTGAACCAGTCACCTCTGGACACCAAGGATGACTCAACTTGGTCCATTGTTCTGACAGGAAAGTATGAGGTCTGGATAGGTCATCATCAGGTATCTCAATCTCAGAAAGCAGCCTTCCAGGTGGCCACTGGAATTAGTGTTTATTCACCATCTTTGCTATAAACAAGGTGAGAAGAGGATGTAAGGATTTGGTCAGGATGAAGGGGCAATGTATTTTCTTAAGGTGATTTTGTTGGCGTTGATTCCTGACAGAGAATTTAAAAGGTCCCATCCAAAAGAACATTTCTCGGTCATTTGGAAATGGGTCAATAAAACCCACTTGATGTCCAAGAGTGTCTCTATTTGTTTGCCTTTTGGAGTTGGGAATTACATGATACTTAATCACTGAATTCTGCTCCTGGTCTTAGCAGCAGGCTACCTCTCCAGGCTGAGAAGCATTTGGTTACAGGTGGCTGAAGAAGGATTTAAGGGCTCCTAAATCCAATTCAAGGGAGGAGGAGCAAAGTTTGAGGTGGAAGCCAGGTCCTCCATGTGACACAGGCCGCAGCTGGAGAGGACAGGGCCAGCCTGTAGGTGGACACCAGTGCAGAGCAGGGAGTATGCAGGAAAAACCAGTTTGGAATACAGGAGGGTGACTAAGTCTGTCTGTCCTCTTTGAAAAATGATTGTATAAACTGGGCACATAGCTGCCTGAATCCCTGCCACTCAGAGGCTGAGGCAGGAAGATTGCAAGCGCTGACCCAGCCTGGGCAACTTAGCAAGATCCTGTCTTGAGGTGAAAATGTAAAAAGAGCTTGGGGTGTAGCTCAGTGGTAGAGACTGTGCTTAGCATGTATGAGGTCCTGGGTTTGATCCCTGGCACTGAAAAAACAAAACAAACAAACAAAACCCCCAAATATTAACAAATTGTTATCAAATGGATATTAACAAAATATCCACAGGCCCCAGACAAAAATATTATAGAGCTGTCAGATAATTAATTGAAGTTTCCATTTCTTTTGAATTTTTGGTCATTAGTGAGATGTGTACTTATGGTTTATCTTCTCTTGTAACTCCTCTTAAATCTAATTTATATTTGTGATTTTGCATTTCTTTTAAGAATGCCCCTAGAAGACTAGAAGCTTCTCAAAGCCAGGACACATTCTGTTCTTGAACAACATTTTTAATACAGTTTCTCACTGTATTACTTAAAGGAAGGCAGGAATGTGTGCGAGGGATTTCTCCCTGCTCATTTTGCTGTTTTCCCCCTTTTCTTTCCCAGCTTGGAAGCGGTTTCAGAACAGATTAGCTTGCCACAGACCTTCATGAAGAGTGCAGTGCCTTGCAGAACCGCTGTTCTTTTTCAACAGAAATCCCTTTCTTAACTCCCCCTCCCTTTGGAGTTGAGTTACGACTGCCCCACACTTTGGCGTTGGCCAGTTTAACTCGGACAAAGACCACAATGAGGTTCGGAGCCCGGCTTCGGAGTTTTGCCATTCTATGCCATGGGAGCTCAAGTCCTAGTAGCTGGTTGTCCTTTAACTCATCAGGTATTCTGGAAGGAGACATGTGGGAGGGACCTAGGTCTGAAATCGATTTGGCATGAAGAGGACAACGGCTGCTGACCTGCAGATTAGGAGGGAAATAGGCACTTGTTATTGTGATCTGCAGTAGGGCCGCAGTGGGAGCCGGCTGCTCTAAGATGCCTTCCCCACTCCAAGAGCCATGTATCTCCCAAGAGGCAGTGAGCTTGGACCCAGGGCTCAAACTTGCGGGATCTGACAACAGATCTCAGTGCAGCGCCGTATGCTCCTATGTCAGCATCCTCCACCCTTTGAAGAAATACATTTCCAGAAACCTGAGGGCCCTGTCTGTCTCCTTTCATGCCCTCCTGGTAGCAATGGTTTTAAGTACATAGCATCTCACTATTTCTACTATGTTACTGTTTTGTCATTTCATTTAAATTTTTTTCAGTGCAGCCGCTAGGCTTGAAGCCTCTAATCACTAGCTGCAATTTGTCAACCCTATCAAAGGTCTAAAAAAAAAATCTGGGGATTCTGATCAAGCAGTTACGCCTTCAGAAATGTAGCCTAAAGGGCTACTAACACAAATATATAAAAGTGTGCATAAAAACAGACAAAATACAAGAAACAACGTTAAGTGTCCTGTGAAAGGGGAATCATTAAGTAAATTAAGATCTATCAGTGTCACAGAAGACTCACACTGCAACATTAAAATGTATTTATTGACATGAAAAGGAGAGGGTTACCCAACAATGCATTGTATGAATTCATCAGCAAAAAAAAAAAAAAATGCTCGTCTGTGTGGAAGGCTGCATGGCAATGGTTTTGTTTTTTCCTCCAGCTTTTATGTTTATTGGTACATCCTTCCTCTGCATAGTGATTACATTCCTTGTGGCGAGTTGGTGCCTAAACGTAACACACCCCAATTCTTTTTCAACCCTTTTCCTCTCTTCATTCTCCCTTCCCTTCATTGCTTGGCTCCCCTTTCCCATTTGAAAAAGATCTATCTCTCTACTTCCTATTAACTATCTTTTATGTTGCTCTTTGTATATATTTTGGGTATCTCATGTAAGAGAAATCATGTAGCATTTAAGCTCATGTATCTTTATTTTATTTACTTAACATTATGGTTTCAAGGTACATCTATTTTCTTACTGTCTGTTATTATGCCAGTTACTCAAGCTTGTCTTTCTTTAGGGCAGAGTGATACTCCACTGTGTGTAAATACCACATTTTCTTCATCTGATCATCTGTAGATTAACATATAGGTGCTCCCAAGATTTTGTTATTATGGATTGTGCTGCTGTAAGTATGGGCATGAGTAACCACTGTATATCTCTCTGGAGGATACCCGGAAGGGGAATGGCTGGGTCAAGTGGAATTTCGAGTTTTAGTTTTTTGAGGAATTTCCATACCGATTTCCATAGTGGTTGTACTAGTTTACATGCCCACCAACAATATAGAAGAACTTCTTTTCCCTTGACGCTTACTCAGCATTCATTATTGATTTCTTGATAATGGCCATTTTTTGTGGAGTAAGACAGATTTCAGCGTTGTTTGAATTTTCATTTCTCTAATGGCCAGTGGTGTTGACCATTTCTCATATATTTATTGGTCCTTTGTATGTCTTCTTCTGAGAAGTGCCTATTCATTTCATTTGCCATTTTTTGACTGAGTCTTTCATTTGGAATGGGTCTAACTTCTTTGAATTCTTTATGTATTCTAGGTATTAGTTCTCTGAGTAATAGCTGGCAAATATGTTTTCCCATTTTGTCTCTTCACTCTTGGTTGTTTCTTTTGCTATGCAAAAGCCTTTTAATTGGACATGATCTCATTTGTTGATTCTGGGTACTATTTCTTGTGCCATTGGGGTTCTGTTCAGAATGTACTTGCCTATGCCTATATCTTCAAGAGTTACACTATTTTCTCTTTCAGCTTATTAAATGTTTCTGCTTTAACATTTACAGATTTGATCCATTTGATTTTAGTTTAGTATATAGTTAGATATTGGGTCTAGATTCAATCATCTGCATGTGGATAGCCAGTTTTCCCAGCACCGTTTTTTAAAGGGGTTGCCTTTCCTCCATTGTGTATTTTTGGCTCTTTCATCAAAGTTCAAATAGCAGAATGTGCCCAGAGTTGTTTTTGCATCCTCTATTCTGTTCTACTGACCTAATGTCTGTTATTATGCCAGTGCCATGCAGTTTTTATCACTGTAACTTTGTAATATATCTTTAATTCTAAGATTGCAGTGCCTCCTGCTTTGTTCTTGTTGTCTAGGATTGCTTTTGCTCTTCTGGATCTCTTCTGGTACCTAGGAATTTTGAGATTGTTTTTCTCTAGTTCTATGAGGTATGCTATTGATATTTTGATTGGGATTACATTAAATCTATATATCAGTTTTGGAAATAGGACTACTTTGCATTTATTGGTTCTGTCTCCTCAGGAATAAGGAATGTATTTTTATTTTCTGATGTTCTCTTCAATCTCTTTTTTCAGAGTACTGTAGTTTTCATTGTAGAGGTCTTTTTTTAATTCTTGGTCAGATTAAATCCTAAGTATTTAATTTTTCTTGATGATATTAGAATGGTAGTTTTCTATGCCAATAGTATAGTAGTTATCTCTGGTTGTTAGAAACATGAATAATTTTTATTCATTTTTCTCCTCCTCCTCTTCCTCCCTCACCTCCTTCTCCTCTTGTTTCTTCTTTTAGTGTTTTGAGATAGTGTTTTGCTATATAGTTCAGGCTAGCATTGACTCACTATGTAGCCCAGGCTGGCCTCAAACTCATGGTGACCTGCCTGTCTCAATGTCTTACTTTTCTCATTGCTGAGACAAAAATACCTAACACCCAAAGTTAAGGGGAAAAGGTTTATTTAGCTCACAGTTTGAAGAAGTTTCTGTCCACAATCAGCTGGCTTCAAGGCAGGGTGGCACATGGCAAAGAACCAACCACTCACGGTGGTAGAAGACAGCAAAATCAACTAGGGCCTTAAAAACATCTTTTTGCCCCTTTTACACTGTTATCTAGGTTACTGAGATTTAGGGCAGTGCCAAACTAATCAGTGGACCGATTTAGTAATCACTCACCCTTAATCCCAGGATTATACACTCTAGATTAAGCCACCTCTGATAAAGTCCCATCTAAGACTGCATGAGGCTTTGAGGGAACATCTAAACACAAACCATAACACTCAGCCTCCCAAGTGCTGGGATTACAGGCATGCGTCACAACACCTGGTGTTAAATATTTTAAAACATTTCTAGATTACTTCTAATACCTAACACAATGTGAGTGTGATGCAAATAGTTATATCATTTAGGGGAGAAGGATAAGGAAAAATCTGTGCATATTCAGTACAGCTACAGTTTTTTCTGAATATTTTCCATCTATGATTGGTTGAATGTCAGTATGTAGAAGTCACAGACACCAAGTTCTGATTGTATTCAAACCACAAAAATCAGCAATTGCTATAAATCAGGGCTCTTTCCTTTGATGATCTGGTTGTCAAGCATTTAGTAACTCCAAGACAAACCATACAGTTTTTCAGGGGTAGAATTCAGGAACAGCTAACCAATTCTGACAGAAATTCAGATCTTCATTTTTTCCTGCAGGGTGCAGGGCTCTAGCAAGCCCATCTCACCAAACACTGGCTTGCTGTGCCCATGGTCTCTGAGCTGGCCCTGAAAATGGTATATTTCCAAGAAGAAGCAAAAAAAAGTAATGGAAATCTGACTCCCTCCATGTGCAGGCTATGCCACCTCTGTGCACAAAATGAAACCTGAACTGCCCCTTTGAACTTACCAGGAAAATAGAAAGGAAATTAAAAGTGCCCTTAATGGCACTTAAACTTGTAGAAAGTCAGCCTAACTTCCTTTATACTTTTTCACCCACATCTGCAGTTCTGTCTCAAGGAGAATTGCAGATGGTCTTTTGTTACATTTTTTTCTTGTAATGTCTGGAGAAACAGCTCAGCTTTCAAAGTAGGATTATTAAAATAATTCCTGGTAGAATATAATTTTTTCCCTCTTACGCCAAGACATCAATTCTGCCTGCATCATCATAAATTCCGTAAGCTTACCTACTCCCCTCCCCTCCCCGACCGCACACTTGCAGTAAATCAGGATAGCAGATGTGATTCCTAGCGTTGGTAGGAAGCGGGCCAGGGGCTCGGAGCAGAAAAAGAGGGAGGAGGCATCTGAGGCCACAAAATGACCTCCTATTTCTATGTCCACTTCACGCAGATGTGCTGGACCACGCTAGTGACTTTAACTCTTATATCTCTGCATGACCCTGTTCACGCTGCAAGTCTAACATCTAACCTTAAGAACAATTAAGTGTTTAATTTAATGGCTATTGTGTGTAGAGAGAAAAAAAGTGATTCTTCAGATTCTGAGAAATCTTTAAAAAAGAGTCTCTTCATATTTTGGTAAGAAATAATGCCTTACTATTTCTATTATAAAAATCCATAAATATTAAAGAAAATTTAGAATATATGGAAGCATAAAATTAGGCATTATCAGAATCCCATCATTCAGTCACGATGGCTGTTTCCATTTTAAACTAATTCTCTCTAGCAACTCTGTGTGCGCACACAATTCTCTATTCAGGATGAAAGGATCCAGCCTCTTTTATTTGGGCCCATGCAATGTATTTCTAATTTAAATTAGATCTTAATCTACAAATATGAAGAGATACCATAATAAATCTAGATTTAGGGTTTTTCTTTAAAAATTGATCCTGCATTTCTGTCATCATTTAGATTTAGATGTTCTCCAAGTGGCTCCTGTGTTCAAAGGTTGGACTTCTGGTAGGTGACAGGGTCTCATTGGTGGCTTAAACCACTGAAGGTTTGAGCTAAATGTACTGTTAGAAGGTGGGGTGACTTGGGTGTGACCTGGAAGGATGTATCTCCCTCTCCTCCATTTGTTCTCTGACTCTTTTCCATCATGCTTTTACTGCTTTGGAATCAGCCTACCATGGACTGAACCTTCTAAAGTCCACGACCCAAACTAAGCTCTTCCTCCTTTCATTTGTCTTAGTTGTGTTTCTGGTTGCTGAGACAAAATAACCAACACCCAAAATTAAGGAAGGAAAGGTTTGTTCAGCTCACAGTTTATAGAGGTTTCAGTTCATAATCCCCTGGCTCCAAGACAGGGTGGCACATGGCAGAGGGGTAACCGTTCTTGACAATGGAAAATACCAAAAGCAACAAGAGGGGAGGGGAGAGCAAATTTCTTTCTGTCCCTTGTATTGCATGTAGGCTGCCTGTCCTAGGGTGGGTGTAGCACTCACATGCCTTATCCTAGCATTATTCCATGAATCAATCACAAACTCTAGATTCAACCCCTCTGAAAAGGTCACCCCCTCTGTGACCACATGAGGCTTTGGAGGGACATCCAGACACAAACCATAGCAAGGTTATAGGTTTTGGATATGTTGTCTCAGTGATGACAGAAGTGACTTAGGCAATTGACAAATAGGAGAGATTTAGGAGAGGCAGCCACCATTAGAAGGAGCACATGCTGGGCAACTGACCACTATCCCAGTGTACTTCTTTTTTTCATTTGGTTTGCTTGTGGCACTTGTTTGGCTCCATAAATATTTAAGTATGCTGTCCTCAGTATAGAGTTTTGAGTTTTTTAAAAAAAATCATTGCACTTGGACCTGGGATTTAGCTCAATGGCATGAGTGCCTGTTTGCAAGTGCGAGGTTGTGAGTTGGATCCCCGGTACAAAAAAAAAAAAATAATTGCACTTACTTTGTATTCTAGCTTTATGTTGTATTCTAACTTTATGTGCTGCTGCTATCTCTAAGCATATATTACATTTATAATCTTTCCATGTGCTTTTCCCTGTCAATAACATAGAGTAACATATATAAAGGGCATCAAAGTATGAATAAAAGATAGCTATTATTTGGAACTTTTTTATCTTTTTTTTCTCTATGCAAATACTCCTTTAATTGGTGGAATCTTATATCCAGGTTTTTCACTTTTCATTTTATTATAAATATGCTACTCATCAAATACACAAAACATAGCCAAGTCTTTTCCATATGGATATTTATTCTTTCCCTATCATAAGTAAGTTATGATACATATATCTGTGCTGCAAATTTTTTTTGTATTATGCATTCTCTCTTAGCCTATATTCTTAGGAAGGGGCTACAGAATAAAAATTGCAGACAATTATAATGATTTTATGTTTATTGTCAAACTCTCTCCTAACAGGGCTGACTAGTATTCTGTATTCTTACCTATATCATATGAGAGTATGTTTCAAGACACACTGGACAATATCAGCTATAAGAGTATATGCAGTTGTAACTGTATGGAGAAAATGTATACATTAGTAACTGCTTTGATACAGATACAGTACATTGTAGTTTTAATTTGTATTTTTCTCTTCCTTAAGAACAAAACTTTGACCTTTGAAAAGAGCATGCACGGAGGAAAGAGAATGGCTACATCAAAAGGACAGAAGGACAGTGGAAATAGAGGCAACATGTTACAGTTTAATTTAAAATGTCCCCCAAAGTCTGATGCTTGGAGGTGGGGGCCTGGTTGATAGGGGTGGGCGTGACTTGGAAGGGTATATTCTCTTCTCTGTTTCCCCCTTCTTTTCCTGCTTCCTGACTGCCATGTCATGAACAGGCGTTCTCTGCCATGCCTTCCACCATGGAGCCAATGACCATGGACTGAGCCAGCTGAAGCTGTGAACCAAAAATAAATCTCTTCTCCTTTAACAGGCATTGAGAATTTTTCCCCAATAGTGGGAAAGTAGTTAAAACACTGTCAGAGGCAGAGAGCCAGAATCTTCCACATAGGCAGAACCAAAGGAAAATGCCAAGAGCAGAACTACCTGAGGATAGGATGAAGCAAAAAAGTGGAGGTCACCAGAGTTATCTCTGAGTAAACCAGAAAGGTTCGGACAACAGTCTGTAATCCGGCCCTCACAGCTAAAGTCCCAAATAGCTAAGTCCCTCGGATGCAGATTACTTTTTTCATCTACTAGCAAGTACAGTTTTCAAGTCCAAAGCTTTTTTTTAAAAAACTATTAAAGCATTTTACTGATTCTAAAGTCTTAATGAGGCCATAGTCTGGGAGGCCACTTTAAATTTATGCCACAGGCAATTTCTCTATTTCTCTAGGTTTTCTCCCCAGTGCATTCTATTAACTAGAAATTGCTTTTGAAAAGGAATACGTCCAGAATCCTATCCTGAATCTGAATCATCTATTCAACCCACAGGAGCAAATAACATCCTTAGACACTAAAAGCCACAGACCTGGATTGTAGGACCTGAGTTAAAATTACTTCGACAGGAAGGAGAAATCAACATGACCTATTGGAACCCAGAGCCAAGGGCAACATAGAAAGGGGCCACACTGCCTGGAGCTATTTATTTTTAGCAGAGGGTAAAAAACTCTTTTGATGTGTTTTTTCTGTGAATACTTCATGTAGCTAGTTTTTGAGGGAAGAAGGAAAGATGAAAACCTGAAACTTCACATGAATACACAACTGTGCCTAGCTATAGCAATCTGTAATCAAACTTGAAGGGAATCATGGTTGATTATAAAGTCTATTTTTAATAGTTTCTAACTGTGGACTTTTGGATCTGAAAGTAGCAATTTTACTACCTGGAAAACTGAAGGTAAGGATAAAAGTAATCGTTGTTTCTAGCACATGATATGCTTTTTTAGAAATTAAACTAAGTTAAATTTTATTTTATTTTATTTTATTTTATTTTATTTATTTGGTGCCTGGAATTGAGCTCAGGACCTCACACTTGCCAGGCAAGTGCTGTGGCACTGAGCTATATCCCTGGCCCAATGTATTTATTTTTAATTGACACAAAGTAGAAATTTATGGAATAAAGTGTGGCATTTAATATAGGGACATAAAGCTAAGATCCCATCAAAGCAATCACCACATCTATCACTTAACGCAGTTGTCATTTCTTTTTGTTTTGTTTTTGTAGTGCTGAGGATCAAACCCAGGGCCTCATGCACACAGGGTAAGAACTCTACCACCAAGCCACATCCCCATCTCCTTAATTTTGTTTTAAAGAAAGAAAAAAATTTAAAAAAAAAAGATACTAGGAGAGTAACAATGGTTAACACATTGTGCATTGTTATTTTAGTTACTCAGAGTACAAGATACAGGCATTTACTTATCCAAACAATATTAGCATCAAACTTTCCTTTCAGTGAGTTAAGAGAAATTAGTAGTATGACTATCCTAACTGTCTTGTATGTTAGCACACAATATGTTAATACAGTGATCTCTGCATTAGCATTAGCAAATCTAGCTAAGTCCTAACCTGGCTTTGTAGACAGTCTGTGAGCTAAGAATGATTGTTAGATGTTTAAATGATTGGGAAAATTTTAAAAAACACCATAAAATTATATGAAACTCATATTGTAGTGTCCATAAGCCAAGCTGCATTTTGAACACGGGTGTGCCCATTTGCTCATGTATTGTCTGTAGCTCTACTTGTGCTATATTGGCTGAGCGGAGGAGTTGTGATAGACACCCTATGTCCTACAGCCTACAAATATTGGCTCTCTGGCCTCAGAGAAAAAGAGTTTGCTGATGCTTGCTCTGGAATAAAGGCTAGTCTCACATGAATGTAACACCCTCGCCAGCGGGTTACCAAGAGTGGGAGATATCAGAGAGACATCCACACGATCTGAAATCAAGCACTGGATTTATGTCGGTTAAATTTTTAGATGCTTCTAAATTAGGCAAAACACAGAGGGAGTAGTTAACAGGACATCAGAAAAAGGATTCCAAGTGAATATGATAAATGATTCTGTTGATGTGGGCACTCAGGATCTAGAATGAAATGGTGCAGGTGTGAAATGAGGAAAGCCTGAGTATATGCACGGCATTGGCATTCTGATGAACGTTGTCCAACTGCGGGGTTAAACGCTAAAGCCTCTTCCTGGAGAGAAGGAATGCATGCTGGCTTTTAGCAGCAGCAACGTTCTGGGTGCATTGAGAGCAAGCACATTTGCTCAAGATCAAGGGTGCCACAGTAGTCCTTTGTGTATGAATAGTTCAGTTCCTTTATCCATTCATCTTTGGACAGGCATTGAGGCTATTTCACAGAACTTAGCTATTGTGAGTCGCAATGCTATAGACGTGGCTATGTGTGCATCACTGTAGTTGATGCCTTTAACTCTTTCCAGATATGAATGGATTCATATCATTTGTGAGAAGCTCAAAATATAAATAAAGAGGAAAACAAAGGCAGACCTTTTAGAGAAGAAGGAGGAAATGAGGGATAGAGGAGAAGAGAGAGGGAAGGGATCAAGATGTATATATTTACCAATTCTGCTCTAAGAGAGCTCAACATTAGACCTTTGGATATGAGAACAGAACAGCGATCTTTAGTTCTGGTTCTCCATTTCCCACACTGAATGTAACCACCATGTATGACAATCATATACCAATCACAGATGGGAGACGAAACACGGATCCAGGCTGACACCTCTTGGTTCCTACTGACTTGTCAGTTGATCTATGTGAAGGTGCTTGGATTTTGGATCTGTGACGCTCTACAGAGGTGCAGGACTGAGAGTCCTAGCCAGATAATTATAGATGGGGAGAAGTAAGTATCAGAAAAACGGCCGAATGAGCTGTTGTGTTTAACTGGGCAGAACGAAGGAGCAAGAGCTGAAAGTGAAGTAGGGTTGGCTTCTACTTCTGGTCCTTATCCCACCCATCTCAGTTTCCTTGTCTATGAAACAGATACTATCTTTTAAAATGATTTTTGAAGGGATTAAATAAGATATCATTGAAAGAACTCTGAGAATTCTAAAGCATCATACAGATGAGAGATGCTGTAATTGCTGGAAATCCAGGCTGTGACAATGATTCCTGGAATACTAAAGAATGCTCCTATACAGTTGTGGGGTTTGTGCACTGCACAAAGCATCCCAGCCAGGAAGTCCATTTTTGAAGACAAATGGAAAACCTTCTCAGTGTCTGCCATCTGCCCTATGGCTCTCCAGATTTTGCCATTCACCCGGAGGTTAAACACAGCAGAACGAACCTTCTAAGCAGCTTCTGTGTACTTTATCCACCAGAAAGTAAGATTCTCTCTCTCTCTCTTAAAATCATTTCCTTAGCAAAATTGTTTGATAGATTTGTATTTATCAGACATCAAAACATGCTGTGTTGCTGATGGGACAGTGATGGCGAATAGGAAGAAAAACACAGATGAAATATTTAAACTTGGTGGAGACTTTATAAACGCCTACATCCCGTGCATCCATCTGACTAACACAGATGTTCCAGCTGACCCAGCCAGGGGCTCAGGTTGTCAGGGAGGGGGACAGTCTGTCAGCATCTCAAGATCCTAGCACTGCCTGCCCTGGGACGGGACCTGGCCTGAAGCAGATGGGTGAGCCAGCGTAACTTTCCTCCATCACAGCACATTGTGGTCCTTTTTCTCCTACTTTTGAAAATGCTGCACTTTTCTGAGCTGAAATAATGCTGCCCCTCAGGGATCCTATGTGCAGAGGGCCATGGATGGCAATGTGTATTTGCAAAGCATTAAACTAGTTATACATAACTTTGTACCTTATGGTTTATTCAGTGGTAGCCTTTGGCTGACAACCTAAGTACCACTTAAAATGTAAATGACCTTCTATATTACATAATCTTTTTTGTTATATGTGTGGTATTGGAGATTGAACCCATGCCCTTTCATTGAGCTATTTTGCCAGCCCTATGTATTTATTTATTTTTACTTTGAGACAGGGTCTCACTTAGTAAGCTGCCCAGACTGGACTTGAATTTGTGATCCTCCTGCCTCAGCCTCCTGGAGATTACAAGTGTGTGCCCTATGCCTGGTTTATATAGCACACTCTTTTACTAACCCTGATAGGAACTTGTAAGACAAATGTGATCCCCATTAAATAGAAGAGGAAATATAATTGGAGAGAAGTTAAATCACACACAAGATGACGCTGGTTACATTTGCTTTGGTCCAGTACTCTTGGTTTGGGGGTTAATATCTCTAAGCAACAACTGGAAAAATGAGGGTTATATCTGCTACTCTGAAAGATAAACCAGCAGACTCTACCACCAGCTGACACAAGAGAGTCAATTATATGAATTCAGTTCATCTCCTTCTGCTGCATTTTCTAATATTACACTAAAAATTACTGTATATCAATGTAACTGTTTTCATTTAAATTATTTTCAGAGGCCTCAGGCATATAGCGTAAGACAGGAAGATTATGAGCAGCTTTTAATTTTTCTTCATTTACTTGCATTTAGAATTTTTGGAGCCATTTTCATTCCATTATCAGCCAAGTAAACCCCACAAGCTCACTGAGGGCCTGCTCTTCAGAAAAGTGCAATAACGCCAGGCAGGCTGAATGTGCCCATCCAGAATGGAAAATGTACATGTGGTCCTCTTCACACACATATCCAAGTTTTGAGGGCAATTGATTCCTAGAAGGCCAGCGTCTTCCAAAGCCTCTCCCCCTGGCCAGACCTGGGAGTGCCAAGATAGGAAACCTTGTATCCAGGTCCAGCCTTGGTTATTGGAGCAAGAGGAAGAAACAAAGCCAGGCTTCTGAGCTCCTAAGTCTGATAGCTCCAGAGAAGAGACTCTTCTTTGATTGCAAACCACTGCTTGTCCTGTACAGTCACTGCCAGAGCCACTCATGTGGCCACCACCAAGTGCTGAGAAAAGTTCTCACTATCCTCTGTCCGTAAAGGAGAGGGAGGCCTATTTCTTTAACAAATTCTCACTAAGTATTGATGGCCTACTGGGCAGTGTTGCACCTAGGAATACTGAAGGTACAGTCCATGGTCTGCTGGCTTCAAGGCAAGAACATGGCATCAGAGAAGTAGTTCAAGGCAATGGCAGCCGTGTAGCAGTTGATGGAGGAGCAAGGGAGAGGCACCCTCCCTGGTCACGCCCCTGTGACCCACCTTTTCCAATCAGGTCCCATCCCTTAACAGCAAGTCATCTGCATGCCCTAATTATCCTATCACCTTCACACCCTCGAGTACCTGAGGCTCTTGGGGGACATTAGATTAGTTACAAACCATAACATCTAAAACTTCCCATCAAGCTTGCCTCACAGCATTCTAGGGCTGCTTCTTCAGTCAGCACCTTTAAACTTTCCCAAATTCCCCCCACAAACTCCTCCAAAGGCTTCGGAGACACATGGTCAGGTAGCATTGTAGCAATGACCCCACTTCTCTGGTACCAAATTCTGTCTTAAGTAACTTTTTCATTGCTGGGACACAGTGCCCAACACCTGCCACTTAAAGGAAGACAGGTTTTTTTGGCTCATGGTTCTGTCTGTCCTCCACTGGTTCCAAGGCAGAGACAGCAAAAGAAAAGAGGCTAGTGGCATGGAGTCTGAGAAGCAGAGTCAGCCAGGAAGGGAGATGTACCCTTCCTTGTCACACACCTTGAGACCAAGATTTTCCAATCAGGCCCTAACTCCTAACAGCAAGTCAGGTAAAGCACTCAATCCACTCACTTTTTAAAAGTCTCACCTCTGAGCACACAAAGCTCATGAGGGGACATCTAGATATAAACCATAATGTCATGTAATTTGCATTTCTAGTAGGGGAGAGAATAAACAGACAGAAAAGCCTGGTGAAACAAAATCGGAGAGAAGCAGTTTACCATGGGGACCTTGGTTTCCTTTTGTGCAGTGTCATCAGTAAAAAGCAGAACAAACATATATGAGGATAATTACAAATATCAGAAGAATATTGGAACCTATTTTACATTCAGGTTTTACTTAGCCTAGGCCTAAATCTCAAGGGTTGGCTTAATCAATTTTAATTAAGTGGATGACTTTTGATTGATTGTTTTTAATATATTTATTCAGGTATAATAAAATTCATTAAATAGTACTAGTAAGACTCCATCTTGGCTGACCAGTAAATAGTCTGGAGACATTTTATCATTTAGCATTATTCTAGTCACTAAATTTATGTTCAAGTTTAAGCTTTTTTTTATAGCAGAGTCACTACCAGAGATAAATTGTGCATATTAAACGATAGTTCAGGAATTCTCACGTAAACCAATTAAAGGCATCATTAGTGAACCACTCTTGGTAAATTACCAGGTCAGACTACCAATGAAATGTGAGTAAATGAAAGAAGGGTTTTAAATGCTTGCAAAAACTAGATTAGCATGTCCAAAGAACCAATGGTATTACAGTATGGTAAAGATAAGAGAGCCACATCTTTATTCAAGATAATTGGGTTTAGGAGTATCCACCAAGGTACCATTTCATGAGAATAGATACTAATTGCAGTCTGATCTTAATTGGTCTAATTCTGTAGGACAGAATCCCTCAGAGAGTTTAAAGAAATCATGAAAAGATTCCTGTGTGGTTTTATGGGAAAATAATTGGACCACAGTTTACACAATTATTTGCATTTTTCTTTATTTTCTGATGTCCTGAATTCCTTGGAGGCACTGAGACATGCCAGCAACAGCAGCTAATTGATGGGTGCTTGTGAGCCCATTAAAGCCTGTAGACCTGTCAATGTTAAAATATACATTTTAGCGATGTTTAAGGCTAAAAATAAATCTAACATTTAGAAAGATGAGTGGCCCCTATGATTCTTTGAGAAAGACTAATTTCATTCAGAGACTCATATGTGAAAAGAAAAAAATGTTAAAAAACAAGCAAAACGCTTAACATGAAATGAAGTAAAGAAAAAAAGAGACAAGCGATAAAACCCAAGTTCCATTAGAAGTCTTGTGACCCAGTCTAAGGTGTGGTTCCAAAGGTGTGGAAAGGAAACTGACTACATGGAATCTTTTTCATCTGAAGAACTTCAGGAAGGAAGCCAAGGGCTCAGAAGTGTTTTAGGAAATGTTTGGGAGAGGAGTAGAGTGGTATAGATTATCGGATCCAGATCGAAGGGTCCTAAGTGTGTTTGTTTATTGGGAAGTGAGTGTCTGCGATGTATAGTGTACAATTTAAGGGCAGTGTTTGTGGCTAGGAGAACCCAAAATAGCTCTTTTCAGTGGGGTTTTAAAGCTGATTTTCATCAGTTTCTATTTGAATACATTTGGTCTCCTAAATATATATCATACGGTGAACCCAGCACATATACCTTCTTGAATTCCATTGGATGAAAATCATATCTGACAAGACCAGCATGATCCAAAAGGATCTATCAGGGCCACAGTCTTGCTTTGTGCAATGAGAATTTGTAGGGTTTTTTAAAAATTCCATTAAAGTGGAAAAGTGGGACAGTTTTGATTATAAAATACCATTAGCTCATTTTATATTTTACATGCTTACAGTTTTAAGAATGACATTTCTTTACATGTATCTTTAAATATTTTGGCTGTAAAGTAGGATTTCTTTAAAAAATCATCCAGTTTTTCTGAATTATGATGTCTTAGAGGAAATAGTTGGTCATGTATTAGATCTCTTGGGTAAATTTTTTCCCACTCATAATTTTTTTTCTGAGACAGGGTCTCTCTATGCAGTTCAGACTGGCCATGAGCTCACTTTGTAGCCAAGGCTGGTCTTGAACTCGCAACGATCCTCCTGCCTCAGCCTCCCAAGTGCTGGGGTTACAGGTGTGAGCCACCACACCTGGCCCCATTCATAACTTTTGACCCTAACCTTGCCACTTGAATTTTTTTTTCTTTTTGTTGTTCTATAGATATAAAGGCGTAGAGATGCAGCTTGTAAACACATTAAGTGATGAGAGAAAATTTTGGAGTGCTCAATATATTTTTTTTCTAGTGGCATAAATTGGCCAGTGTGTTTTCTTTTAGAATGAGTCTTAGTCTTAATCATGGGAGAATATACGTTTATCTCCAAAAAGTAAACATTAACTTCCTTTGAAAAATTTTAGTTTGGATGCCCAGAGAAGTTGGAAATTCCCCTTTGTAAAATTATTTTGTATGTCAAACTCATGAACAAAATGAACTCAGTCCTGTCCTCGTTGTGGCTTTCTTGTGTCAGAGGCATTAAGGGAGATGAAGCCGTTGGTGGTGCGCTGTTTAGAGTCTCTCATAACATCCCAAAATAGATGAATTATTCATAACATGGGAGCAATCTCCCAACACCATCATCATAGGGCAGTCACCAGGGTTGACCATCAATAACTCAGAGTGGGGCATGTTTGGAGCAGTTCGTGGATGGCCGGGATCGTTGCTCCCAGGATAAGAAGTGTGGAGTAATTTCTCCCAGGTTCAGATCAGGGCAGCATTTAATGATGGTGCAGGAAGCCGCCCACACAAGGGTTTTACTCCGTCAAGTGGTCCAGGTGTTAGCCGCAGGTAGACCAGAGACGTAGCCTCAGGTGAGCGATCAAGAGGAACGGATTTATGACAGTTCTTAGTTTTCAATAAGTCCATGTAAAATTAATGCTCATGCACAAATCATGGGAAGGGTTAATTATGACCAGAAAAGACCTCAGCGGGGAGCCAGTCTATTTTTTGTCTATAAAAGGAGAGGCCTCATTGGAATCTGGATGCCCTCAAAGGCTCTGTCATCTTTATTTCAGTTATTTCTGTGATTGATAGAGATAATTAAACTATGAAGAACACAGAACATACCTTATTATTTTCCTATCTCTCCTTTTCATAAGGTGAGAGGATAAATCTTTTTGGTTACAAAGACATCATCTTGAAAGCCTCAATGATGGTTTAGATGTAAAAGAATCTTAGCTTTTAAAAAAACTTGTATTTTGTGCTTAAATTGAGAAAGACAAGAAAACGCTTCTCTGCATCGGATGGTGCTTACTGAGTAATAACATGACATCTGTGTGATGGACTGCAGTGGAGGAGCTCTGTGACCAAGAGGAAGATGCTGCTGTGGTCCAGGATGAGACCGTGAGGGCTTGGACAAGAACCTAACACTGGGTGTGGAGGAGAGGACATGGGTGGGGCCCTCAGTGACTGCCTGAGAGAGAAGGCAAAGAAAAAGCAAATGATGTGTTTGGCTTTCAGGTCTGGGTCTCTTGGAGGGAGCAGAAAACCCTGGACAGAGCTGTGCTGTGGTGGAGGGGAAGCAGGAAAACCAGAGAGAGGCAAGGATCACCCTGTGAAAGTGGAGCCAGAAGGAAAGCTATCACTGCGCTTCTGTTCATTGGCTCTTTTAACACACACCTTATCCTGTAATGCCTTTGAGAGCAGCAGGTGGGGGAATTGGTAGAGGAGAAAAACCAGCCCAGGACATATCAGATCCATGTGACAGTAGCATGTGGGCTTGCTCACTTTAGATATTAGACTGGGTTTTAGTAGAGCTGTGGTGTGATGCTGGCTGCAGATTCTGTGATGACCCACACGGATGCAAAAGCACTACCAGGAGAGGATTCCCGGGGCCCATAAAAATGAGCCTGCCATTCAGCAGGAGCGCAGTGTTCGTTCAGCAGGAGCACAGTGTTTATGATCCCGAAGCTTGTAAAAGTTCCTGTGTTCTCAGAAAGAGGACACAGTGGTGTAACAGATGAAACACTCGCCTACCTCATCCCTACAGGGATTAGTGGTAGAAATTTGCTCATACATAAATGTCACTGGCCCTTCCTCCCTTCTACTCCTCAAGAATTTTGGCTTTACTCAATTTCTACTCCTCTTCCACCAGCTGGTGACTGTTTTGCATCTGCAGATTTCTTTTGAATCTTTCTGGACTTTGTCAGTGACTAATTGGAAAGACACTGTGGGAGCCTGGAAACAAAGATATTTCTGGATTGAGGTAAGGTGAAGGTCCCAGTAAGGGGCTTTTGGAAGAGAAACTGGATTGGAAAAGCCATGAGACCTGAAAGAAGGATGGGAAAGCATGTTTTCTTTATCCATTCCTCTGTTGGTGGACATCCAGACTGCTTCCAAGATTTAGCTACTGTGAGTTGTGCTGCTATGAACATGGGAATGGATGTGTCACTGTATATGATGACGTCAGCTCTTTCAGGGAGATATCTAGGAGAGTAACTTGGTTGAATGGAATTTTTTGTTGTTGTTGCTTTTTGTTTTGAGCACTCTACACACTGATTTCCATAATGGTTGTACTAGTTTCATTCCTGCCAACAAGGAAGAAGAGTTCTTTTCCCACACAAGCCAGTATTTGTTGCTACCTGATTTTTTGATAGCTGTTTTAATTTGCCTTTCTCTAATGGCCAGAGATCTTGAGCATTTTTTTTTCATGTATTGATTTCCCATTTGTACTTCTTCTTTTGAGGAGAGTTTGTTCATTTTAGTTTCAATT
Source organism: Hydrochoerus hydrochaeris (assembly GCA_004027455.1). NCBI lineage: Eukaryota > Metazoa > Chordata > Mammalia > Rodentia > Hydrochaeridae > Hydrochoerus > Hydrochoerus hydrochaeris. The sequence continues at coordinate 172,156 of PVLA01002867.1, forward strand.
TTGGATTGGGTCTTTTATTTTGAGGGTTTTAATTTTCTTGAGTTCTTTACCTAGTCTAGGTATCAGTGCTCTGTCTGATGAATAGCTGGCAAATATTTTTCCCTTTTCCTAGGTGTCTCTTCACTCTGTTGATCATTTCCTTCATTGTGCAGAAGCTATTTACTGTGATACGGTCCTGTGTGTTGATGTTTGGTGTTACCTCTTGTTCTGTTTAGAAAGCCCTCACTTACTCCTATACCTTCAGAGTTTTACCTATCTTATCTTCCAGCAGATTGTTTCCATTGTAATTTTTAGAACTGTGATCCATTTTGGTTTTAGTTTAGTACAAGGTGCGAGATATGAGTCTAGATCCAATCACCTGCCTGTGGGTCACCAGTTTTCCCAGTGCCATTTGAAGATGAGGCTGTCTCTTTTCCACTCTTAAGTTTTTGGCCCCTGTGTCAGTGATCAAATAGCTGAATGTGCTTGAAGTTGTTTCTGCATCCTCTATTCTGTGGTCTGTGTCTTTCTTTCTTTCTTTCTTTCTTTCTTTCTTTCTTTCTTTCTTTCTTTCTTTCTAATACCATATTGGGTTTGTTTATTTGTTTGTTGGTTTCTTTTATCACTGTAGCTGTGTAGTATCATGACATCTAGGATTATGGTGCCTCCTGTTTTTTTTTTTTATCTATTTATTTTTGGTTTTTTGAGACAGGATTTCGCTCTGCAGTTCAGACTGGTCTTGAGCTCACTTTGTGGCCCAGGCTGGTCTTGAACTTGCAACCATCCTCCTGCCTCAGCCTCCCAAGTGCTAGAATTATAGGCGTGCACCTGGCTGTGCCTCCTGCTTTGCTCTTGTTGCCCAGGATTGTTTTTGCTATTCTGGGTCTCTTTTGATTCCATATAAATTTTGGATCATTGTCTCTAGCTCTGTGAGGAATGCTCTCTGTACTTTGATTGGGATTATCTTAAATCTGTGTATCAGTTTTGAAACTATGGCCATTTTGATTATAGTGGTTCTGCCTATCCAGGAATAGGAAATATCTTTCCATTTTCTGTGCCCTCTTCGACCTCCTTGCTCACAATACTATGATTTCCATTGTAGAGGTCATTCATTTCCTTAGTTGGGTTCATTCCTAGGTATTTAATTTTAATTGTTCTATAATGAGAAGTATTGTTTTGCTGATTTCTTTTTTGGGGAGTTTATTGTTGGTGTACAACACTATTGATTTTTGTGTGTTAACTTTGTATCCTGCTATGCCACGGAGTTTGGTTATTAATTCTAGGAGTGTTTTGGTGGAACTTTTTGAGTCTTTTATGCACAGGATCATGTCATCTGCAAATAATGATAGTTTGAGTTCTTCCTTTCCTATACATATCCCTTTTATTTCTTTCTCTTGCTTGATTGCTTTGGCTAATGTTCCCAGAATTATATTGAACAGTAGCAGTGACAGCACACATCCTTGTTTTGTTTCCTATTTTGAAAGGAAAGCTTTCAGCTCCTCTCCATGTAATATAATGCTGGCCATTGGTTTGTCATGAAGGGCTTTTATCAGATTGAGATAACATCCTTCTATACCCATTTTCTTCAATTTTTTAAATCATAAGTGAGTGTTAGATTTTTTCAGACTTTTCTGGGCCAACTGAGATGATCATGTGGTTTCTGACCTTGTTGCTGTTTATGGGATACATTACATTTATTGATTGTGCATGTTGGACCATCCTGTATCCTTGGAATGAATCTTACTTGGTCATCACATATGATCTGATGATGATTTATTGCTTTCTGTTTGCCAGTATCTTTTTAAGGATTTTTACATCAATGTTCATTTAAAATACTGGCCTCTTTTGGCTGGATCTTTTTCTGGTTTTGGAATTTGGTGATGTTAGCTTGCAGGAATGACTTTGGGAGTATGCCTTCCCTTTCAATTTCACAGAAGACTCTGAGGAGTATTGGTGTTAGATCATCCTTATAGTTTTTGCAGAATTCTGCTGTAAATTCACCAGGACTGGAGCTTTTCTTTGTTGGCATTTTTTTTTTATTACTTCTCCAATTTCAGTGCCTGATATTGGATTATTCAGTGTTTTTATGTCTTCTTGATTCAGTTTTGTTAGTTTGTATGCAACTAGGAATCTATCCATTTCTTCTGAATTCTCTATTTCTCTAGAATACAGGTTCTCAACGTAGTTGCTGATAATCATCTGGATTTTGGCAGTCTTTCACGATTTCACCTTTTTCATCTCTAATTCCATTGATTTGGATCTTTTCTTTCTTTTTTTTTGTAAGATTGACTCAGGATTTGTCTGTTTTATTAAACCTTTCAAAGAACCAGCTCATCAGTTCATTGATTTTTTTTTGGTAATTTTTTTTCTGTCTCAATTTCATTAATTTCTGCTCTCATACTAATCATTACCCCTTGTACTAGCTTTGGGTTAAATTATGTATTTGGGCTCACTCATTTGTTTTTCTGATGTGGTCAGTCACCACTGTAAACTTTCCTCCTAGCATTGTTTTTATTGTGTCTGCTAAGTTGTATTGACACTATCATTTGATTCTAGAAAATGTTTAATTTCTTCTGTGACTCTTTGATTATTAAAAAGGGTATTGTTTAATTTCTATTTGTATAATTTTGTGGTTTCCTTTGCCACTGATCCTCATTTCATTACACTATGAACTGATAATATACATATGATAATGTTGATTCTTTTATGTTTACTTAAACACGCTTTATGGGCTAGCATATTTTCTGTTTTGGAGAAGCTCCTTTGAGATGCTGAGAAGAATGTGTATTCTCTTATTGTTGGATAGAACAGACTGTAGATATCTATTTTTTAAAATTTTATTTAAAGAGGGAAAAAAAAGCAAAACAGAAAAAAAGGTAGAAATAATACAGAATTTCAAAAAAAATAAACATCAAGAAATCACTGGTTGATAAATTACATATTGTCCTCTTAGAAATAGTTGTTCAAGTTACAAAATTAAGGTATACAAAGTGGACATTCAAACAGTGAAACTGTAAACAGTTCTGTTCAATGATCCAACAAAAACTTAGTAATATGGTTATCAATCCTACACACTTAAACATACATGCAGTTATAACCTTTAGAGCACTTTCTTTTCTTCCTTTTGCTTTTTAAGTCCATTATCTGTTTAGTTATAACGTTTCAGCTTGCTCTATACCTTACTGGTCTGTTTTGTTGTTGTTATTTCCTTTTAATCACCTTATATAATTCTGTTGTTTTGTTTTTGACTTTTTCCTCATCCATGCCCCATGGATGAGCTTTGGTGGAGTTGGGAGTTTTTGGAGGTATTTTGTTACCTTGTTTTCTCATGTTCTATTGTTTTTGTTGTTGTTTAGTTTTTTTTTTTTTTTGAAGGTAGAGAAATAGAACAGAACAAGACAGAACACAGACAATTGAGACAGTGCAGTGAAATTGGTACAGAATGTCACAACAGGTTACCGGGATAACAGTAATACGTGCCATAGTATATCTCATTATCTTAAAAATAGTTGTTCATTCAATGAGGTATAGCAAAATCAAACCAAGTACAGAACATTATAGAACTTAGCAAAACAGAGTATTGAATAGAGCAATACCATTAATCAGAACAAAGCAAAACAGTGATACCAACATTTGCCTTCAAAGAGATGATAGAAGGAAATCATCCCTATTTGCTATATTGCATATGGTTAACCTCCGAAGAGATGCTCAGACCTCTGGCTCCCATTTGCCACAGGGGGTGGGGGGGTAAGGATGTTTGATTCTCAGCCTGTGTGCTGGTAGGCTCACGGCTGCTTACCAGGGAGGCGAGCTGGTTGCTTCCCAGCGTCCCAAGTTCCAGCATGGCACGGATCTTGGGAGACGCTGGCTGGTTCCCCCCAGGGGCGGCCACCACTTGCCCGAGCCATGGTTGCTTACCAAAGAGACAAGCTGGTTGCTTCTGTAGGTATCTATTATGCATGTTTGTTCATGAGTTTGGTTCAACTCTAATATTTCTTTGTTGATTTTTTGGTAACATTGATCTATTTGTGACAGTGGGGTATTGAGGTCCCCCATTACAATGTTAGTGCTTATCTGATTTTTTATGTTCAGTAGTGTTTGTTTTATGAAATTGGGCACATGGGTGTTGGTGTATGCATTTTATAATCATTATCTCTTCCTGTTGAATTGTTCCCTTAACCAATATGTACTAACCACCTTTGCCTTTTCTGATTAATTTTGGCTTGAAATCCAATTTGGTTGAGTTCAGGATAGCTATTCCTGCTTTTTTCTGGGTTCCTGTTTCATGGGATAATGTTTTTTTGCCCTTGGATTTTAATCTGTTTGTTTCTTGTTAGATTAAATGTATTTCTTGTATACTACGTATCTTTATTTTTTTCTTGATACATTCTGCCAATCTGTATCTTTTCGTTGGGGAATTAAAACCATTCATATTGAGACTTATCACTGAAAGTTACTGATTTATCCTTGTTTATCTCTTAAATCAGTCCTAATGTTTCCCAAAGCTCCTCAGTGCTCACTTGGGCTCTCTCTCTCTCTCTCTCTCTCCTCACTGACCAGAAAGATGCAAGATGAATGACAGTCACATACCAGTCAGGCCCTAATACTGAGTTGCTGGGGTAGAGCTGGCTACTGAAATAAAATCGGGACTCTGCAAACAAAGAGAAAGGGGTAGCAACCACATCCGTGATGTAGAATTATATAGTCCACTAAATATTGAAAACATATGCCAAAAGATGATCATTCTCATTAAAATTTTCCTTAAGCTACTTTTGCTTGTAACACTTTCATGGTTTCATAATTACTAGAGACGCTGTATATTGAAGTAAGTCCATTTCCTTTGCTAAGGGAGTATGTGTGACAACTCCTAGTGGTTGAGGTGAGTGTTGATGGAAAGCAGGAAGAATGTTGCTTGGTGAGAATTTGGCTCAGGGTTGCAGTGGGGCAGTGGTGACAGAGCTCCAGCTATGGATGTGCTAGGGGAATTCTACCTAGGAATGAAGAGGTAGCTGTCGATAAGAGCTCTGGGGGTCCTCCAGCAGAAGTCCCCCTCCCAGAGCCTCCTGTCCTCATCCTTCCTTCTCCAACTCTTGGTGAGTGTGGCTTGGGGGACAGGGTACTGGTGCCTTAGACTCCTGTCTCTTTTCTCCTTTCCCTACCCTCTGTAGACCTGGCAACAGAGTGAGACTTGGAGGCTAGGTGAATCCCAGTTGCCCATTGGATGGCCTTGAGATGCTGCAAAGGGACTTGGGCAGGAGGGTGATAGCTGTTCCTAGTGATGTCAGAACCAGAAGGGAAGCTTGGGGTAGGTAAGGCAGCCAGCCCTGGGATTCTCATGGCTCTTCCTGTCTTCTGGCAATTGGGCTGTCAGGTCTAGACCCTTAACCTTCATGCCTGGGAACTGCAGATTTTATCTTCAAGTAATTCTTTCTCTGGATTCTGTGCACATGGTTATTTTGAGATTTTTTTTTTCTTCTTCACAAAAAGGATGAAAGCCTTAAAGTACTCTCAGGAGGAAGAGTCTCACTGGCATTGTATCGCATTCCTTTCTCTGAGGGAGGACTGCCGTTGAGACAGGGTGGGGTGGATTCAAAATGCTTGTAACGTGTTCTGGCTCTGAGCCCAACATTGTTGAAAAATACTCACAGGAGACTGAGAACACTTGGATTTTTGGCTTTAAAACTATCTTTGTTTAGATGTTCAAATCTGTTTAAACATTTTCTCAAACAGAAACAATAAAAGAACTTGAAAAGTTTCCCTCCCCCCAAAAAAACTTCTTTCCCAACTGTTGTAGTCAGGATTTATAAGGGAATAGATTTAATACAGGACACATGATTTGTAGGATTATTTTATAATATTCACCCAAAACGTGAAATGTGGAGCAGTTCAAGAGATCTGTCCACACACTAGAGACTCAAAGAATCCAGCTGAGGGCCTGGATCCCACAGCAATGTCCTGTACAAGCTGGAAGCCTAGAGCCCATGACCATGTCTCATGCAAGTCTGTATCAAGGATCTATACTAGGAAGGCCCAAAGGCCAGTGGTGGAAGCTAGAAAGTCTGCACCAGTGGGATGAAGGATCTGTGCCATCAGGCTGAGGGGTCTGCACTGGAGCCAGGCAGCAATGCTCAAGGAAAGGACCAGAGCTCCCCCAAGAGAACCACAGCCATCCCCAGTGACAGCAAGGGCCCGAGCTCCTCCGACGATGAGAACAGCTGAGTTCATATCAGGAAAACCAGCGTGACAGGCTTCTCCAGGAGGATCAACAGCACACTATCTTCCCCTCCTGTTCTCCTTATTAACTGTTGGTGACAATCTTCAGGTGGGCCCTCCAAACCCAGAACCATGCTGATTCAGTTCAGCTGGGAGCTACACGTTGCCCATTAGTTCCACCAGAGCAATCTAGGCTGACACATTCATATCCGTATCTTTATGAAGTTCAGAGGGCTGAAGGGGTTTTTCTACTTTTTACTAATATGCATCAGAGCTTGGGTGCCAACCTAATTTGTTTGACTTCAAACCTGGTCTCTGTCAGTAGTGTGCTGATGGGTGGTAACAGTCAGGTCTCTGGTCTGGCCTGTGACACAGGGCTTGCTGGTTTTGCATGGTGTAAGTCTTCCCACCACTGCTGATCTCAAGCTGCTAACTTGACTTCACTGACTAGAGTAGGGAAGAAATGCATGAAATGAGCTTGTGCTGATAATATCAGCTTCCTGCAGCACACAGCGGGTTACCTTGTGTGTTATACTGTCATAGAATATCTTTTGAAGACCGAAGTAAATTTGTGTCACCCATAGTTTGGTGGCAAGATCCACCATACTGCTACCCTTCAGTCTCGGGTGAGTTCATTCCTGCCTTTTGGAAAGGCAGCTACAGGGACGTAGCCCAGCCCACCCTCCAGGCTTTGCAGGGCTGCTTATCACTTGAGTTTCCCTATAGGCATTTCCGGGAGATGCTAGCACTTTCCTTATTTCACAAAACTAGGGGGTGCAAGAACTTCAGTGATTTGCTAAAGGGGGCTGGGGGTGTGGGTAGACTTAGGCTATATTTGAGTCTAGAAACCTTGTGCAACTGGGAAATAAATAAATTGCTAGAGAGAAGTAATGTGTCAAGTCAGCTTGAACATAGATGAAGTTTTATCTATATAATGCCAAAGAAAAGCTTCAGATACCTGAATCTGGGTGATAACAAACATGGAGATGATTGCTTTTGTTTTGTATTTTGGCTTTTATTTTTTTTGAGACTGGGTCTTACTATGTGGTCCAGGCTGGGCCTGAACTCACAGTGTAACCCTGGCTGGTCCACAGTTGGGCAGCCTCCTGCCTCAGCCTCTCCACTGCTGGGATTAAGGGCAGGCACCACTATGCCCAATGAATTCTTTTTTAAAAAAACGTGGATACTCCTGGCAGAGCAATCTGGTACAGTGGAAAGATGGTAGAGGAACAAGGATCTGAATCTAAATCCATCCTTAACTGTTGGATAAACTACATGATCTCAGAGGTGTCGCTTGATCCCTTCCACATCTATTTCATCCCTAAATTATGGTAGATGAATGTCTACCATAATATGGGGCCTGATGATTTAAAAATACCATGCCAAATTTTTAAAAGCTGTCCAAGGTTTTTCACATGTGTCCAAAATAATTGTTTTCCACAGGGCTGAGAGGTTGTGAACTTAAGATGAATAGCTGGCTTTACTCTTCCTGGGGAGAAACTTATCTAGTCATTATATTCCAAAACTTTTTGTTTTTCTGGCAGTTTTAAGGTTGAAATAAAGAGCCTAAATCCAGAAGGACTAAATATTGGCCCAGGTTCCTTTGTAGAGTCTTCACCTAAATTCACTGTGCGTGGAAGTGGAAAGCGCATCTAGCCACAGGTTGAAGAAAGTTTTCTGATACACAGAAATCACAAGCACTATCAGGTTAAGACTTAGTATTTAAGGAATTAAACCCCCTGCATTCCCTTTGACCAGAAGGAATGTTGAGAAGAGAAAGTATGGTTCTGTTTCCCCACGGTTGTGATAAAGTCTGAGACTTGCAAAAGAGCTTAAGCAGTACAACTTGTGTAAGAAGAATTCTTTGGGTGCAGTTAGTATAAACAAAGGGTCCTTGGCATGAACTGAGAACTGAGCAGCTGCAAGAGATTTACTTAGAAAATCAAAATATTAAATACTCTTACAGGAGGAGGAAATATCCAGAAACCTCTCTGCTATTTTTTCCCTATTTCCTATAGCCTTTTAGGATTAATTATGCCTATTGGTGGCTAAACACACCAAAGAATCTCCTTAAGAAGAAACATGTGATTGGTATTTTCCCTTTATCTCTCTAAAATTAAGAAAACATTGGGGTCTAAGGTTAAGTCACTAGAAATTAATCAATTAAATTAAAACAGAGGACTCTGATAGGACTTTGCCTCCCACAAGGATATTATAAAAGTTAACAGGAACAATCAATGCAGAAAGGGCAGAAAGGAATTGCTTTTAAATGAAACAAACTGGAAGTACATACCCGAACCACTTTGTTTATTATGGGAAACCCTAGGGAACAATAATACAGTGTGATCACGTTCTTACCAGTCTTGCTGTTCCTTTTGCAGCTACCCATATGCCAAGTTCTTAAGACACTGACATGAAATTAACTGAAACTTGTTTCATACTTTCATATAATTCCACTGGTCCCACCTTTCTAAAGTAATCTTTGCTACTACAACATAGTTTTCCATTCAAAGCTGGGTTAATTTGATCAAGAACTTGCACAATCTCAAAAATGTATTAGAAAACACTAGAAATACAGTTGCTACTTTGCTGAAACCTGCAGAACTGCATGTTACTTTTTGACTTAAAAATAATGAGTGTATGTTCTACTAGGAAGTGTAATACAATAGATAACTGAAAAAAACATACAATTTACTATCACCAAATCTTCACAGAATAGAGGAGGTGTAGGTATACTGATGATAATCTGTACCAGATTATTATGAAGATATGAAAACATGCTTTCAAGTGGCATGTACAGAATGCTACAACTTTTTATTTATTTATTTTTTTACAAACAATACACTTAAATAAATAGTATATTTTAGAACATAGAGTATGGAGGAATGCACACTAGTCTATTAACAGTAGCTATCCATAGAAACTAAAGTTATTATAGGAAGGATGTATTCTATATAACATTTGTATAAGAAAGTCATTTATTTTTATTTTTATTTTTTTGTCTTTTTGAGACAGGGTCTCTCTATGCAGTTCAGGCTGGCTTTGAGCTCACTTTGCAGCCTAGGCTGGTCTCGAACTCACAATGATCCTCCTGCCTCAGCCTCCAGAGTGCTGGGATTATAGGTGTGAGCCACCACGCCCGGCTCTGATAAAGTCATTTTAATAGGAAGAATATATTATGCTCGAAATAAGATAAAGACTACTTGACACATTAGGATATAGAGATAAATAATCATATAAAAGATGTGCAGTACCAATTAAAGATTAACTATTAAAATTAGAGAAATAAAGTTAAAACCACAGTGTGACACCACTATACATCTCTCATCATGGCTTAAGTTAAAAAATAAGGCCAACACCAAATGCCGGAGAGGAGGTGGAGAGCCCAGACCATCTATGCACCGATTGTGGGAATATAAAATGGTACAGCAGCTGGGAAAAAAAACTGGCACTTTTTTTATATAAGTTACAAATATACTTAGTATATGACCCAGAAATTCCACTCCTAGGATGAGGAAGAGAAAGACGTGTTTTCATACAGACATCGGTGGATGAATATCGGTGGTTGATTTATTCACAGCCACCAACATCTAGAAATACTGCAGCGTCCTTCAGCTGGGGAGCAGATGGACTGCGACACATGAGGCAACGGGACACCACTCGCCAAAGTAACAGATGTGATGTACACGACACCGCAGGTACGGTTCAGACACATGGTGCTAGAAAAAGAACCAAGACTCCAAAGGCCGTGTTTTCCCCTGGTATCCTGGGAAGGCGCCCCTGGAGAGTTGGAGACAGGTTAAGGTGACCCCAGGGCTAGGGTTGGGATGAGGAAAGGGGGAGCACTGGGGGATGTGTTAGGGTGACGGATCATCACTATGGTTACACACCGCTGAGCCTTTGCCAACACCCACAGAACTGTATGCCAAAAAAGTGTACTGTGAATAAATTTCAAATTAACTTTAGAAAAAAGGAGCATGCTATTGAAAAAAAAAGTCTAAAGTTTTATGTTTTAAAGATTCTCTCCACAACTCTTGATTTATCTATACATTTTTTTTCTGGGCAGAGTTAAGAGAATCAGCTTGGAAATGGACGAAGATGGTTCCTGAGTGTAAATCACTGTGAGGTTCTTGGTCCTTGGTGGAAAGCCTGGGAGTTCAGAGCGATGGCTTGGAAGCTGTCTGCCTATAGACTGGGTGAAACGCAGTCTGGCACTCTCTGCTCATGAATGTAGCTAGCCAGGGTGTGTGACATTCATGCCCGATCTAACACAAGTCCCCCCTCACGCTGAGGATTCCCTTGTCCTGCCATGGATGAGGCCAATACTCACCAAATTGTTTGACCATCTGGAAGGCTGAGGCAGGAGGATCACAAGTTCAAGCCCAGCCTGGGCAAGCTAGTGATGTTGTGAGACCCTGTCTCAAAAAAAAAAAATAGGAGGTTGGGGGCTGGGAATCAAGGTATTCAATTCCCCAAAGTTAAATATGCTTGTTTTATGACTTTTTTTCCCAGACAGGGTCTCCCTATATAGCCCAGGCTGGTCTTGAACTCACAGTGATCCTCCTGCCTCAGCCTCCTGAGTGCTGGGTTTATGAAAGTGAACCACCACGCCCAGCAGGATCATACTTGTTTAAATTCCTCAACCTTCCCCCTTGGATCAAAACCACAACTAAACAGGTACTGGAAGGCCAGAGTAAGGTCCCTCTTCTCTGAGAGCTTTCTGGAACTAACTGCATATCTGCTGAGGCTCCAAAGCTCACTCTGTACACTCAGACAGAGGAGGTGAGAATAACTCTTTAAGTTACCATAGTATTTGTGAAAATAAAAGCACTGTTTCCCATTATAGCTCCCTTTAAGTCTATGAGTAGTGTGTGAGGGGGCAATAAAAGCAACACAAAACAAAAACCAAAGGGCAAGGAGGAGGGGAAAGAAACAAAGCCAGACAAAATCTGCCAGGCCGGAGGCTAGAAGGCTGAGCAAGTCTTTATCAAAAATATCTTCCAGATCAGTCAGATAAAAAGGTCCTTGTTATTTATCCTGTTTTTGAATGATTCAGGCCTGGCAGATTTGGGCTTGGGCATGAAAGAGGTAGAAGCAGCCTGTTTGGTATAAATAATCTTCCCTGGGTTTTGTTTTTTGTTTTTTTTTTTGCTAAGCATTGAGCCCAAGACCCCAGCATTCAAGGTGCATGTTGAGCACTGAGCTACTCTGCCAGCCCTGTCGATGAGTTTTTGAAGCAGCTTCCTAAGCAATGGTTCTGGTGCCTGGATACTCCCAGTGAAGTGACCACTTCAGCAGCACACCGGCTGTCACAGCCAATGCAGACGCCCTCTACCAGGTGCCTTTCCGTCCTTCTGGTCCCCTCCTTGTAAAAGACCACCTTGTCCTCTCCTGCCAGAAAAGCACAGCAGGAAGCTAGCATTTTGCTTGATTCTCTTGTTTACTGTGGCTGCCAGGGGCTTCAAGGAGTGGCTAA
>PVLA01002867.1:183923-242925 GCA_004027455.1 Hydrochoerus hydrochaeris
CCCCTTCCCTCTTTCCCTCCCCTCCCCTCTGTCAATTCCTGATTTAAGGTAGGCCTGCAAGGGCTAGAGCTACGGTTCCCTGATCACCAACATGGGAACTTGGGAAACATCTTCTGTCTCTAGTGCTTCCACCTGTGACTTAGCAGCTGTGTGACAGTGATGCCATGATGACATGGCTGACTGCCTCAGAGTTCTGTCACATTCACAAGGCTAGATTATGGAATTTCTCAAGCCCCCCTCCTGCTTCTAAAATAATGCAAATCTATGAAAAATGGCAAAAAAAAGAATGTGAAATCCAATTAGAGCAAATCTATAATGCAGTTAAAGGTTACACAGTGCCCAGAATCCTTCCTGAATTATTAACTGTTGAATGTACCTGCTTATCTGTACACTGTTCATTCAAAACACAGAATAAAAGATAAGTGGTGAAGGGAGGCAAACGGCGTTATTAAAGGACAGTTTAGAAAGACAGATGTGCCTAAAATCGTAAGGTCTATGGCCTAATGATGTCCAGCACTCAAGTTTTTTGAGTGTGTCTACTCAGGTCCAAATCCTGGCCTCCCACCTAGCAGCTGTGTAACTCAGACAAGCGTTTTCTTTAAACTCTGTTTGTGGCCAGAGAGCGGAACAATACTGTTATTCTCCCTGAAGGATCACTGGGAGCATCTGATGAAACACACCTGCTCGCCTGGATCAGGAAGCATTTGATAAATGTCGTATAGTACTGTGATCATTACTGCTAGAGTGTCTGGGGATGAGCACCCCAAAACCACACGTGGCACTGGATGGTGACTGAGAAAAGTCAGCAGCATGGGGAGCAACCAAGGTACCGCACTTGGCAACAAATGTTTAGTTCAAGGTAACATGGAGGAACAGGATGTAACCACAAACCAAACTCCTCTATGCCAGTGACACCAAGTGCTCCCCTCTCCAGCTGGGGACTTGGAGCATGTCACCCCCAATCCTCTTCAGGAGGATACATATGCTGATTTCTCAGGAATGTTGGAATGAGCTACAGGAGAGAATGCATGTGGAGCTGTGGATTATAAACCCAACCTGCTCTGGAGGGTAAAAATTGTTATAAGCCGGTAAGATGCTGAACCTAAACTTTGAACGTCTTTCTCAAAGGAGACAGCTGTGTCCCTAACATGCTGAAATACTTTGCCTTTTTCTATAAATGACTCGGGGTTATCTTCACAGCTATCCATTACTGACAGCATGTGCCCTGGGCACTGCCACGTCGCTTAAACCTGCTTTCACGTACATAACCGCCTTTCCTTCCCACAATCTGAAAAGTACCTAGGCCATCTGTCCCCATGCTGGCCTGTCCTTTGTTCCTCCTTCATAGCTGTCATGATTTGGCCTCTTATCCCACTTCTCTCTCATGTCATGTCATTATTATTGGCAGCAGATATAAAAATACTATCAAACAGTTGTCTTGCAAGCTAGGTCAAAGGGCATCCATAGGTACAGAAGCAGCATACCAAGGAATTTCAGAGAGCTTATTTAGCTGCACTTGAGTGCTGCCCGAGTGGGACATGTGGACCAGAGAGGGAACAGATTGGAATGAGGTGGACAGTGCAGGTTATGTCATGTCAGGAAGTCTGCGCCAGCTTCTTGGTGATAAAGCCACATGTCCAGCCCAGGGGAGGGGGACTTTTCTACTTCATATTAGCATTGAAAAATGCATCCTCTATGACTCAAAAAGTATCTTTCTCAAGTTGTATGTCCATGGCAAAAAAGGAAAAGAAGAGCTAGGTGTAGTGGCGTGCACCTGTAATCCCAGGTGTGGGCTTCTGAAGCAGGAGGATCTCAAATTCCAGCCCAATCTGGGAGATTTAGCAACTTAATGCAACCTTGTCTCAAAAGTTTAAAAAGGTGGGTGATGGTTGGGAATGTAGCTCAGTACAAAGGCCCTGGGTTCAATCTCCAGCACTACTAAAAGAAAAGAAGAAAGAGAACGGAGCCAGCCTTGGGTCACAGCCTCGTTTCCATCCTTTAGAATTTGGGAGCTTGTTCCTGCTCATGCTGATCTTGGCGACAGCACTTCAGTGGGAGGAAACGTGAGTCATGTCTAATACAGACACGGCACTGATTGGGAATCTACCTACATCAGTGGAATCAGAGACCTAAGAGTTCACTGTTTTCTTCACTTACTTGTTATTGTTATTTATGTTGTAATGTCTGATATTCATGCTTAAAAGCATTCCGATTCAGTTCAGACTTAACCGTCATCCTGGATGGCTGTGAACCAGATTCCTGCCACCAGACTAAAGAAGCATAACTCTGTGATGTGGCTCCCTGGGGCAATTTTGATCCTACTTCAGATACTGCTAGAATTCTGTTTTCTTTTTCTTTTAGGTTATGATAAGGATTGCAAATGTGTTATAGCATGTACTGCATGATAAATTATAGGTACTATTAAAAAAAATCTAGATTGTAAACTTTAAGGGTATTATATTCCTAATTTGAGGGTGTGATGTTTGTAATTATCTAAGACAGGGATGTCGAACCTTTTAGAGTTTTTAGTGATACAAACATCGTGCAACAGCTTGCATGTCATAGGTTTACCACCACTGATCTAAAAGCAGCTGTGAGATGGCTTGGTATTCAAAATAGATAACGCATCCGACCTTATGAATGATAGGGAACATTAGAAATCCTTTCATGAAATTGGCAAAATTACATGTTACTGAGCAAGGTGACTGGTTAGTAGAGGATTAGTTCCACAGTTTTAGGTGGTTAACAGCTTAAGTCCTAGAGTCAGATTGGATCTTAGATTGCCTTGGTTTGGATTCTGATTTTTACCTTCTCTGGCTGGGTTCTTGATCAACTTTCTTAATCCTTCTTCACCCAGATTCTTTATGTGAAAACTTACATATATTCATTGGATAACTAAAATAATGAACATACAGCCCTCAGCAGAGCACAAAATATTATAACTGTTCAATTAAGGCTTCCTATTATTATTATTACTGGCTTCATTAGCATTGTTCTGACTCATGTACCAACTTCTTGAGGAAGTGACAGGAGCTAGCAGGTCACAAGCAACAGAAATGAGGTGACTCAATTTGGTAAGAAACACAAAGGAAGCCAAGGACAATATCTGCTGAAAACATGGCTGTGCTCTCTACCCAGTGGAAACAGCATGTGCTGATGTCACACTTGGGCGGTCACCCAACTCCGGAGAAGTGACCGGCTCCTGTTTACTCAACTTTGTGTTAAGTAACTGTAGACTTCTTGAAGGAAGGGCAGCCTGGACCTTTGAGGAACAGTCTGGGTGGGAATAGAAGCCTGTGTGGGGAAGATGGATACTGATGTTACAAAGTAAGGACTAACTTATTTGACAGAGATGCTCGCAGTTTGGAAAATAGGAAGCAGAGAGTGAAGGGAGGAGCCCGGGAGGGAGACGTACATGTTCAACCCCATTGATTCCCTCCTTCTAACCAGACCCCATCTCCCAATAGCAAGCCAGCTATGCTGCTCCCATAATCCAGTCACCTCCCCAAAGCCCAAAAACAGTCACATGAGGCATTGCAGGAACATTTTAGGTATAAACTATAACATTTCAACTCAGGCCTCCAAAATACTCATGTGCATCTCTTTATGCAAAATGTGTTTAGTTCAACTCTAAGAGTAGCCAAAGCCTAACCCTGGCAATTTCAGCATTGCTTGAAAATTCAAATCCAAAGTTTCTCTGAGATTTAAGGTGGACTCAGCTGTGAACCCCTGTAAAGCTCAGAAAGAAAGTTGAACACTGCAGATGTACAATGGCACATGATATACATTCACATTCCAAAAGGAGGAAATAAGGAGATAGAAACCAATGGGACCAAAGAGAGACTGAAACTCAGTGGGGTGAACATTCAATCCTGTAGCTCTGTGTCCAGCACTCAGTGCAAGCTGTGGTGAGATACGAACTCAGCAGTGCTTGCGTGGCCACACTGCAGCCATTGATGGTGGTTGAAGCCCTCATGGTTTATTTCTTGGGCTGGCTTAGCTCACTCCTTGCAGCTTTCCTTAGGTATTCCATGTTCCTGGCTTCTCCAACTTTCTGGGGTCTCCACTGCACCTTTGGTTTTATTCTTACCAGCTTTGTGTGCTGGTTTTGCAAAAGCACACTTCTTGGCCTCCCAGGCCTCCTTCTAAGATCTAGGTGGAAGCTTCCCTGACGGACAACTTTTTTTTTTTTTTTTTTTTGTACTGGGGATTGAATTCATGACCTTGCACTTGCCAACTTGGCACTTGTGCCACTGAGCTAAACCCCCAGCCCTGACCTACAACTTTTGCATCTTGCATGCCTGTAAAACCAGCCCCATGTGGATGATGCCAAGGTCTTCTACCACCTCAACCAGTAGCCAGGCTCCCTCATATCATGGCTACAGAGGTCTCCAAGTACCTATGTGACTGAGTACTGTGAACTGAATGTTGGGGAACAAATTCCCTGGGTGATACATTCTAAAGCATAGTACTCAATGACTTTGAAGGAAAGTCTTTCAGTTTTGCAATTTTGAGCTTGTGAAGGGTGGGGCCTTGCTAGTTCCTCACATGCCCTCAAGACATTTTTTTCCTATTGTCCTGATACAAAGTATTTGGCTTCCTTTTAATGCTAGTCATTTCGGCAACCAAGATCCTTTACTCAGTTGCTGTGGGAAAATTCTCTCTAGAAAAACTGAACACTTTTAAAATGGGCTTTTTACTCCTGTTTCTGACAGCAAGTGTAGCTAAAAGCACCAACCAATAAACATCCTCAGCCTGAACATTAGCATGCCTTGAAATTTCCTCTGCTAAATTAGTCTACCATTGTTAATCTCAGTCTCCCAGAGGGGCCTCAGGACATATTACTGTCAGAGCATAACACATGGTCTCTACCCTAACTGCCAGTGGATTCTTTCTTCCCAACTGAAACCTCCTAAGCCTGGGCCTTATGTTCTGCTTTTCTGTCAACATTCTGGTCTTGTGAGGTCTGTCCAGAATCTCCCATCAAGCTTGGCTTAACAACATATTAGGACTACTTCTGGAGCTAGCATCTCTGAAACTTTTCAAATGCCTACCAAGAATCAGCTCCAAAAGCTTCTCAACCATGAAGTCAGACAGTGTCACAGAAATGACCCAACCCCACTTTGACACATTTATCCATTTGTTCTTATCATTTTCTGAAGCAGTTCTGGAATTCTCTTTTGTGAGTATCTTTATTTGCACTATTGTGGTTGCCTCAATGTCCTGAATGGATTCAAAATGCTTACCTTTAATGGTCATTTTGACTTTAGAGAAGAGCCAGAAGTCACATGGTGCTAGGTGTGGTGGACAAGGTGGAGGAGCACACACTAATGTTTCTATGAGACTGTCTTTCTGTTGGATGGCACTTGGCAGCAACATTCACTGCATTTTTGATAAAGCCTCGTAAAGACACTCAGAAAGTGGTGAGAACAATGGCATAAGTCTGTTTGAAATGTGGGGGTATACTGAGAGAGTTTAATGACAGCATATCTTTTACTGTAGGAAATTTGAAAAAATTTAAACATTTACTCTATATTTTGATCACCCCTGTACATATAGGAAAAATTATAGTATATAGAGGTTTCCATACTACCTGCATTTGAGGCCCATGAAGAATGTATCCTGAAGATGAGGGGGGTGCTGTGACCATGACTAGCTTTGACAAATCTCAATTCATCTGCCAGGACAGAGCAAAGAATCCACCATTTAAGGCTTTATTGCACCCTTCACCTGAACAACATGGGGTTTCTAAAATCAAGTAATAAAAAGGGACAACCGTTGAGAAAGCATTCAATAGTATCTGCCCTATCAACTCTCTCTATGCTTAAAAACATCCTGGCAAAGTTGCATCTTCAGTGATTT
Organism: Hydrochoerus hydrochaeris; assembly: GCA_004027455.1. NCBI lineage: Eukaryota > Metazoa > Chordata > Mammalia > Rodentia > Hydrochaeridae > Hydrochoerus > Hydrochoerus hydrochaeris. Next base: position 189,786 of record PVLA01002867.1, read on the forward strand.
CTATCAAATGGTTGGGAGGTTCAGAATCTTTTTTATTGCATATTTTAGTTCAAATACTTTCTCACTGCATGGTTTTTCCTAGGCCAGATGTACTTTCAATTAAGCTTGAATCTGCGAAGGCAGGCTGTTTTGCTCAACTCTATGTTTTCCACATGCTAAAAAACCCACCCTGGAATTTAATGGATAGTAAAGTTATGCAAAGAATCTCTGCATGCAACAAGATCAGGGACACTGCTAAGCCCACCTCTAAAACAAACATGTAAACACATTGGTCAATGCGAAGCATAGCATTCGCTCCTGAATATGTACGCTTATTTGCTACACTGTGGAGTAAATAGGCTTTCGTTCATGTGATTAAAATAACAGGAAGCGTCATTCTTGAAGTCTTGGTATTTACAACAGAAGTATAACCACAAAAATATAACTGGGGAGATTCTTCTGTGGTCTATTGACAAGACATCTGGTACCATCCCTGGCTTGCAATGGAGAGTCCGCATTGAAATGATCTTGTGTCTGAAGCAATTCTCAGCCTAATAGGAGTCCTGTATAACATCACCTGAAAGAGGCCTCTGCCTCTTCAGCCAGCCTGGGAGGTCATGGAGATTCTACTCTTGCAAAGGGAGCTCTGGATATAAGAGAACTATTTTTTCAGTATTTACTTTGACCAGGGAAGTAGCTAGGACAGATTTTTATTTTCTTTTCCTTAAGACACAAAGTGACATTTTAAAGGAGAAACCACTCTTTGGGTGCCACTGAGTTATTTTAAAATAATATTAGAATAAAAGCACCAAGGAATGTCTGCTTATGCACAGCTGTCTAAAGCCTCATATTTCCAAGCAAATTCAGTCACTCTGTGCAGGCAGGGGTGCTGGACTGCTGGGGTTGGCTTCTTTATTGGCTCTACCTCCTGTACTCAGTGTCAAACTCAAAAGTAGAGACATGCTTTGGGTTCACAGCCCCCCTTTGCTTCTTCCGCTGTTAAATATGTGCTATGTTGAAACCTCACTCATTTTTTTCCTCCATGTTTATGTTTTATTTTCCCAATCAGATCATGGGCTACTCAAGGTCCAGGCCCGGGTCTTGCATTTTTTTCTTCGTGCAGGACTGGGTTTGTTGTGGTCAGCTTGCAGGAAGTGGCTGTTGAGTGGATGAATGAAAGAATGATGGAAACTGGAGAGCAATGGTAGGTGAGTTGCTAGGCAGCCTGGTAAAGAGGATTACAAGAGTCAGGTCAGATTAGGAGTGGAGTTGGAGGGGAAAGAATGCTGGGGTCTGAGCCAGCAGATGTGGGTCCTAGTCCTAGGCTGCCTTGCTAGTCTTCACTTTATTCAACCTCTCCTGAACTGAGCAGGCTCTACAGTGCTACAGCAGGCCCTGAAGGTGACAACACCCCTGCCCTCTAGGGGCACCTGTGGCAGTTAAGGGAGATATGTGGAGATCAAGGATTATAGGAGATGTGTGTGATAGGAGGTAGGAGTTCATGACCAGTACCAGCACAGGAAAGCAGGAAGGGGCTTCTACATCAGACTGCGCTTTCCAGGAAAACCTCCTGAAGGAGGAAGTTTGATTCAAGTCTTGTAGGATGAGTAGATGTTGGATCATCATTTGCTGGTGATCTCCGCGTAGGTAAAATGCTAATGTCATAAATGTTAAGTCTCAGCTGAAGGGTGGCTATGGTAAGAGATGAAGTTAGAGAGGTAGATAGTACCAGCTTGCAGAGGGCCTTAGAGCAATATAAATTAGGAGCTTAGGGTAGAGGTTTAGAGATGCAACAACTGAGTTCAAATCTCAGCTCTGGTACCTACCAGGCAAGTGACAATCTATAAATTTTTAATCTCTCTAAGCGTTAGTGCTCCTAAAAGTGTTTAACTGTTTCAATTACCTAGGCTTAAAACAACATATATGTGTTAATTCTCAGTTAGCTGGGTCTTTGCCTTCAGCGTCTATCACCAGGCTGCAGTCAGAGTCAGCCAGGCCAGGCGGAGGTCAAGACTCCACTGGAGGGAGAACTGCTTCGCAGCTCGCCTGAGAGGTTGTTGGCAGAGTTCAGTTCCTTGCTGGCTGTTGGCCCAAGGCTGCCCTTAGCTCTCTGTTCTGTGTGCCTTCCTAAGGGAACAGGCGGCTTCCTCAGTCAGTGAGCGTCTGCTAGCAAGACAGAAAGCGCAGTCTTGTGTGGCCAGGTCACTTGAAGTGACTGCTCATTGCTACTGCCACACTCTTACTGTTGCACTGCACAAGGTCAGCCCACAGGTCCAGGGCCAGGCAGGCACAGGGAGTGATACTATAAGCCCTGGTGAGACCGTCTTGCAGTCTACCTCCACCCCTAATGTACAGCTCATCAGTCAAGCTTCGTCATTATTGCTGTGCCGAACCGAGTGCTCTGGAAACACTTCAGGTGCCAGTGGAGGAATCTGTAGGCTGGAGTGATTCAAGGTGACCATGGACAAGTCAAATTGCCTTATGTCTTTGAGCCTTCATTTCCTCTTCAGTAAAATGAAAATGACCTGAGGGAAAAAAAACTGGGAAAATACATGTGCAAGCACAAATATATTTTTGTAAAAGCAAATTCACAACTCTATAGTCTGAGCAAGCAAACTTCCTTGGGCCAATTTTCCATTTTATGTTGACTCTGAGTCTGAGTCTGAAAATGTCTTCAAGGTTTTAGCGGTTTTTGTCCTTCTGGGTCCACCAGGGTGTGTATAGTTGGAATTAACACCTACAAAGAGCCATTTGTCTGTCCAGAGTCCCTGCAGGAGTTTCCCAGGGTTTGCCTCTGCTTTGCTTTCAAAATACCTTTGCTCGCAGGGATCCCATGGGAGATGTGTGTGTGTGTGTGTGTGTGTGTGTGTGTGTGTGTGTGTGTGTAGGGAGTTCCATACTGAGAGAGAAAACAGACTATCTGGTAAATTTCAAATCTTTGATAATAAAATGGTAATAAAATTTCTTCCGGCTCCGGAGGCTTCCAAAAGGAGATGTTTATGGTGGATGGGGTCCCCTGCACCCGTGTAGCTGCTTCCCGGGTTACCTGCTGGGCGGCTGCCTTGGAGGGCAGCTCCCAGGGGCACATGCGCCCGGCAAAAGGCCAGATCCCCCCTCCAAGCGCAGCCTGGTGAACCCGGGGTGCCTCATGCCACACCCCAAACCATGCGCACTGCACCCCGTGGGATTCTTGGTCTTCCCAGCAGCAATCTCCCCGCCCCTGGAGGTATGATCCGGACAGGTGGACATCACTGCAGTGGAGTGGCTGAGTCCTCCGCGCGAACCCTGCGGAGGAGGATTGAGTTAGGGTTCAGCCCCGCGGAGTGCTCCACAGGGCCTGGCCTCATGGGCGAGGGGTTCCCAGAAGAACACAAACCTCTCGCGGCGACCCCAGCACCCACCCGCGCTCTCCAGTCCCGCGCGCACGTCGTGCCCTGGTCCGCGCGGGCCCTTTGGTATCGGCGGCGGGGACCCCGGGAGCTCTTGGGGAGCTCAAGAGGAGCGCAGGGAGCTGCTCGGCGGCTGCCTTAGGAAACTTAATAAGAACCAGATGTGGCGGGCGGCGCAGCGCAACTTTCTCAGAGCTCGCGATTGGTTCCTGGTCGAGGATTTCAGCCAATCGGCGAGCGGGGCGGGCCCGCGGGGACCCAGGTTCGAGGCCGGCGATACTGGCCCGGCTGGCAGGGACGCGCCGCGGTGGGGCAGCTCTCGGGCGGAGCCAGCATGCCGGGGAGCCGGGCGGCCTGGCCGCTGTCGCCACAGCTGCTGCTGCTGCTGCTGCTGCTGTCGCGGGCCGCAGCGCTGCACACGAACCAGCTTTTCCCCTATGGGGAGTCACGGGGAGACTTGCTCCTGCCGGAAGGCGACGACGAGAGCTCGGCACCCCTGCAGCTGGGACTCCCGCTGCGCTTCTTGGATGCCCAATTCAGCAGCCTCTACGTAAGTTCAGCGCTTTTCAGCGCGCGGCTTGGCGCGCGGCGCGCAGCTAGTTTACTGGGATCTGAGTAAGGATCGACTCCCTGAAACCCTGCCTTCAGCTGAGAAAGAGTCCCCAGGTTCTGCTGTCCTCTCAGGGGACGTGGCTTTGCAGCCGTGCAGCTGCCGGAGCACCCGTGGGGAGGAAGCATTGCCTTGCCTGGGGAGTGAGAATCATTTCCAGCCACGTCCTTGCCAAGGGGCAGAAAGGAAGGCAGCGTTCGCAGTTGGAGCCGCGAGAAGGCTGTGCACATCTGCAGAGCTGGCGCTGTGTCCCCGGGAGCTCCAGGGTGGTGTGGGGAGCTCCAGGGCACCTAGATCCGCTGCATCACGCAGTGCGGTGGGGTCCTGGGGCGCGGGACCGTCGCCACTCTGGCGACACTGGTCGCCCTCCACCTGGACTCCCAGCCGACGAGGGAGAGGTTTCTCTCCCTGCCCTCCCTGTGGGGCCAGTGGAGCCGCGGTGGCCGCGCGTCCTGGGAATTGAGTGACCGTCACCTTTTTGTCCCTTTCGCCTCCTAGGTGGGCACCAACGGCATCATCTCCACTCAGGACTTCCCCAGGGAGACCCAATATGTGGACGACGATTTCCCCACTGACTTCCCTGCCATCGCCCCCTTCCTGGCCGACATCGACACGAGCCGGGGCAGGGGCCGGGTGTTTTTCCGCGAGGACACTTCCCAGGCGGTGCTGCGCCTGGCTGCCCACTACGTGAGCGCTAGCTTCCCGCGCTCTGCAGCCGGCTTCACCCCCACCCACGCCTTCCTGGCCACCTGGGAGCGAGTCGGTGCTTACGAGGAGGTCAGGCATGGGGCTCAGCCCTCGCAGGAGGTAAGTGACCCAGGGACCCGACACACCCCCAAACAAGACACCAGGGGCAGCTGGGAGTTTGAGTCTGCTCTTGTGCTGAACTTTTGGTAGCACCAGAGCTGAAAGCCCAGGAAAGTACCAAAGATCGTCATCCCTGAGCATCTTCTGAGACGCTGACAGGCGGTCACTATCAAGGAAAACTGCTGGGGGAAATGAAGTCCAGAGCTATTTGCCAAAGACCCCAGGAACACAGGGCAGTTTATTTTTAGGCTGACCTGTGAGTATGCGAATATTTCTGATTATATATGTTCATTAAAAGAAAGGTCAGAAATCCTGGGAATTTGAAAAAGAACAACCACACATTTCTCTATCACTGTTAGACATTTCTGTGTGTAGGTTTTCCAGCGTTTTGGACACGTATCTATTGCTGTCTGATGACAGTAATGGGTTCACATTGCCAAGGCTGTGCACCATAGTTCACTTGTTTTGATTAGTTTATCTTGAATATGTATGTTGCAATGTCAATGAATATGTTTCTGTGACATTATTTATAGTGGCTGTGTGATATTCCAGTTTATCTACCACAGATTACTCAACCAGTGTTCTCAGGGGCCATTAAGGTTGTGTCCATGTTTTTGCTATTATAAATAATACCACAAAGTACTTTTTAATAAACTGAAATCTTTGCCCATCCCAGGAAGTGCAATTGGTGGGCCAGAGGAAATGTCCTTTTTGGAAGGTTCTTCATAGTTTTTGCCAGTTCACCCTCCAGATTCCAGTTTACATAATGTTTCAGTTACAGGAGACTGACTGAGATGTGTTTTATCATCTCTGTCTGCAGAAAGGAAAACAACCCAGGTTCCTGGTCTTTGGTCTTGGGAAGCAACATTGGAAGTATTCCAAATAGATATTGGGTGGGACCAAGGTAGTTTGGTAAATGGCAAATTGCCTCATTCCTGGAGTAGTTATAAACTTTCTTCTATAAAATCAGACCTGAAAATAAAACATCATGCTCCAAGGGCTGAAACTATATTATTTATTTTAACTCATATTGTTTCTTAGATATGGACAGTGCATATGAAGCTTGCCCATGGTCACTGCCTAGTTCAAGATGGTAGCCTTTCTTGTTCTGTGTTCTTAGACTAATAGCACTATGTCCTAAAATTTGTATTAAGCAAAGAAGATCTAGAAATAAAAGTAGTTTGAATTTATGTAGAGTCCATTCAAACAACTATTGAGCATCTTTGTATTGAGCCCTGAGCCCAGTAGAAGATTGGAGAGGATACAAAGACAAATAGGACAAGGCCCTACCATTATGTTTCATTCATTCATTTTTATGTATAAGTCCAAAACATATAGTTAAAATTAAATATCACATATTGATAGTAGAAAACATGGAAAACAGAATGTAAGAAGTAAACATGATTTATAATTCCACTAACTTGAAAGTCACCAATGCTAATACTTTATCATATATTCTTCTAGTCATTTTTTATTTTTTATCGGTACCAGGGATCGAACTCACGACTGCACACTTGCAAGCCAGGCGCTTATGCCACTGAGTTAAATCCCCAGTCCCTCTTCTAGTCATTTTTAAAACCTGATATATGACATATTTTTATTTATGTATGCATATAAATAATTTATATTCTAGCATAATTGAGATTTACTCATTCAACAAACTTTTTTTTTTTTGGTACTGGGTATTGAACTCACGACCATAGAGGCTTGCAAGGCAGGCACTTATGCTGCTAAGCTAAATCCCCGGCCAACAAACATTTTTGTATTTACTGCATGTCAGTATAGTGATGGACACTGTGAAAGAACATACTTTTAATTCACTGGAGGTCCTATTTGGTGAGGGCTTTCATTAGTTTTTAGTGGGGTAAGTACAGCAGTCTCTTGGCTTAAGGAACCTGGCCCTGACTTTTCCTGCTTCCTGCTTGGGGGATACATCTGGGAAGGTTTCCACGAGAAAGTAACTGTCAGTCTGCACTGAGTAGAGTAGAACATTCTTGATGAAATGAGAAGCATGTGTCACCTTTATGCTATAAAGCAGAATGCGTCAGGACACGGTAGATGGCATTTTGTTACTGAGACACAGGGCTGGAGAGGCCAGAGAAGCCAGGAGCCCAGGTGGATCATGTTCTGGGACAATTTGGATTTGGTTCTTAAATGGTGGACAGGGTTGGTGATTTAGCTCAGTGGCACAAGTGCCTGACTGGAAAGTGCAAGGTTGTGAGTTCAGTCCCTGGTACGAAAAGGATGTGTGTGTGTGTGTGTGTGTGTGTGTATATGACTGACTTAAATAGTGGGCAGAATTTGCAGTATTTTAAACACGGGTTTCTGTTTTTATTTTGTTTGGTTTTAAAGGGATCTATTTTTTACTTTATTGAGGAGGAAAGGAGATAAAGAATCAAATGCCTATTTAGATAATTATTAAATGTTGTTTATTCAAGCTATCTTGTTAAATTCTTGCATCAATACTATCATCCGATCACAATCCTACCAGATAAGTACAAGAATCACTGTTTGCATTTCATAGATAATAGCAAGTAGGAAACAAACTGATTATCCAAATTCTGCTTTTTGGGAGGAAAACGAAAGTTTAAAAAATAATCTTCTTGATTTTCAGGGGTTTTTTTGTTGTTGTTCGTTTGTTTTGTTTTTGTGCCAGCCCTACTTCCTTGGTATAAGTGATACAAGTAGAAGCAACAATAGCTAGGCCTTTCCCAAAGGTGACAAAAAATAAGGTTTGAGTTTTATTGTCTTGATGTGACTTTGGTACCAGAAGAGTCCTTGAAACAATTTTCATTCAAAGGAAGTCTGCACTTGGAGTGAAAGCTGCTGCGAAGGATGCTTTTGATAGCAACATCACTTCCAATGCTCTGAAGAGAGTTCGGCTGTGTGTGTCTTACTTTTCAGAGAGAAAAGAATGACAAAGTTGAGTGAGATGAATTGGGGTCATGAAACCGTGTTCCAGCATTTAGATCCCAACTTTATAAGGGCATATTTGAAATAAAAGTTGCAATGCAGGTGAGGTGGCTTTGTTAATTACAACCCTCCATTTCATCTATAGCCTGGATATAATGCTTCTCTTGCCAGACTTGCAGGATAATTGTGAAATCAGTGACGAGAGGCAAACATTTTGGGGAAAAATATGCATTTGCAAGGTTATCCAGTGACTTTGGAAGTAGTGACTCAGCCTTGGTCTCAGTTTCCTAACCTATAAAATGAGGTAGGAATACCTACCTTTACAAGATTATTGTGAGGATTAACTGAGGTGACATTTTTGAGTACTAGTCCCTTAGACCTAGTGTGTGCAAATGTTCAGCCAGTCTTTGTTCCCCACTGTGGCTTGATAAAACCAGATTCTAGTTCTCTTGATTTACTGTCTTGAAAGGATGTGGTGATTGAAGTCCTTTGTGTAAAGATTCTTTTTTCTGCCTTTTTTTGGGGGGAGCAAAGTTAAGGTGGTGAAAGATGTGTAGATTCCATCTTTCTTTCACTTTTCTAATCAAAAGCATTCTTCAGTATTGCTGTATGCTAAATTGGCTTTAGAATGTTTTCCCTTACCAAAAGTTGAGGGTTCTATTTGGACAGAGGGTGTTTTTTTTAATTACTCACGTTGAAATTTCCTCTGAATACTTTACAGAGTCCTGGGACTCAAGTTCTTGCTTTAATAGTTTTTTGGAGGATAGATTTTGGCAAACATAATCTATTTTGCTTGAAGGAGTGTGTGAGTTTTGCATGGCTTTCTTAAAGCTTGGCACACAAACCTTACATTACAAAGTGGCTGGAAACTTGGAGCTATCAGAGGAATGGCATCTTTACCATTTAAAACAGTTTCAGTTGGTGCCCTTTCTCTCTGTGGAAAGTCACACTGGCTGTGACAGGACACTGTGCCTAACACTGCAGGAATTCCAAGGTGTAATTGCACTGGAAAAAAATGTGCACAAACAGCGCTTATCAACTCAATTAATCTGAGACTTCTTGAGCTAACAGAGGCAATTCATGGTGCAGAAGAGTTCTGGTGTTGACCTTCAAAGGACTTATTCATGGGAGACATGAAGACCAGTGTGTACTTTAGCTGTGGGTTTTTGTTGTTTCGTGTGTGTTTTTGTTTGTTTTCAGGGGAGGGGTAATGTGATGGTGGTGTCATTTAAGGATGGAGGTTATAGAGAACTGGGGTTACACAGATCTGTGTAGTGTGTGGAATGTTTTTGTTGGCTTGGAATTTAAGTTGGGTTGTAAAGAGCTGGAGAATGGATGTTGAGAATGAGGCAGCAGAGGGGTTATTCTGAGCTAAAGCATGCCCTGGAGGAGGGGATGGAGCTATGGATGAAGGAATCCCAGGGCAGTGACATAAGAGGTGAATGGAAGAAGTCACAAGGCAATGACGTAAGACGTGAACGGAAGGTTGGTCAGTGGCGGCCTCAGTGTGGGATCTGGGGGATTCTGACCTTTGGTCAAGCGTGATAGTCATTGACTAAGAAAGTTGACCTTTGTCATAGCATGTTGACTTCTGGATCTGGGGTCTGAGTGTTGAACCTGAGTCTGAGATACAGCTGTAAAGACACCGAGATTACAGACAGATAGGAAATTTTGCTCCAGACTAAGTGTCAGGAAGGATGGAATATTAGGGATGTGATAACGCTGAGCCTTACCTTCGAATTTTTGGCAGATCCTGTGAGACATAGCGGAAGTCAGGATGTCTGTGATGGTGTCCTGCGAGTGGCAGGAGATGGAGGATTACAAGAAGGAAGTGGAAACACAGGATTTGGAGTCCATGGCTTCTAGAAAGCACAAAGCCCTAAGGAACACTGGAAGGAGAACTTAGTGGTCCCTGGAGTACTCCTCTCTGGGGAAGATTTGTAGATTCCATCTTTCTTTAACTTCTCTCATTGACATTTGTAGCTCCCCACTTCTTAATTTCAGTTTTTGACTTGATAAACCTCAGACAAATCCCTCGGGGCAGGGATGATTATATTCTGATTTTTTTTTTTTTGGCCAGTTGGCTGTTATTATTTAACAAATTGCAAAATTAGAAACTCTTCAAGGGACACATTTTATATCTGTCAGCCCAGCTCTGTCCAGTGTCACATCAGCGCTGGAGGGTGATGCCCTGTATCTGCATGGGAGTTGGAGACTTGCTCTCTGCTAGGGATTCTGGCCTTTCTCTCTTTGATAACAGATGGCAGAAACCTTGAAGCTCAGCAGCCACTGGCCTGACCCGCTCTGTGCTGCTTCCTCCCTGTCCCCCAGCCCCTTTGGTCCTCTCAGATCCTGGGGACGCTGGGAACCAATGACCCCGGTGTAGAGCTTGGCAGCCCATCTAAGGGTTTCCCTTCAGAGTCTTGAGTGTGTGGGGTTTTTGCAAAGGGTTATATCCAGGAATGCTGGGACCTTTCCGGTTTGGAAGCTGGTCAAGGAGTCAGGAGGAGGAGCCCTTCAGGCCTGCATGAAGTGGGCCCTTCAGCAGTTAGATGTGGAATTTTGTAGAACTGACCTTAGAGTGTGGTGGTTTTTCAACTGCCAGACTCTGTTTGAGAGTGTCACTTGGGATCATAAATTCTATTTAAAAGGAAGTTGTTTTCTTCTGATGTTTGCCTGCTTCAGTGGGAATAGGGAAATTAAACCCTTGCCACCTGTAAGGAGTACTTCTCTCAAGGGTGGCACTGAAAATACATGGAACACACTGTAATTGAAATGCATATTGGCTGACTCATGGAAAGAATGAATAAAGTGCTAAACACTCAGATTCCACAGTGAAAAGCCAGACTCTCCCTTTCACAGGTCTGTTTACTCCGGCCCACCCTTCCTCCCCAGCCCCTTCAATTCCACACAATCTATACAGCCGCCTTATCTTACAGAATTTCTCCAAAGTTAGAACCAGGATTTCCCGTATCTTCCTTTGATTGCCTGTGATTCATGCCAGCAGCTTTAAAGCTTAGCTGTTTAAAAAGGGATTCTTGGGCTCACAAGGGCAGCACATCTACTAACAGGGGATTCTTTCTCTTTCCCTGCTGACTTTTCTTTCCCCTAGTTGAACTTTCTTTATTCTGATCCACATAAAACTGCAAAATGGTTGAAGCCACACTGACGGATGATGAAGGGTGAACTGTGTGTAGACATCACGGGGAAACCACCTTTGCTTACATTTGGCAGAAGTTAAGGCTTCCTAGCTGTGAGGTTCTAGAAAACATTCCTGGCCTTTGTTTTTGGAAAAGTCAAGTTTTGCTGAGGAGACAAACTCAGCAATAACAACCTCATCCTGTCTATTAGTTTGTAAACTGAGTGAATGAAAGAAAGGCCCTGTATTGCTTTCATTGTTTTCTTTCTATTGATTGATTGATTCTATACTGTTTGGCTTGATTTTATTATCCAGGTAGCCAGCTACTTTGAAGAAAACAAGAGACCAGTGTGGTAGCCATATCTTGTTTTGAAGACCTGTATCACGTTCACTGCTTTGTTTTGATTGACTCTATTCTGTTTTATGTTGTTTGGTTTTATTCTCTTCAGAATTAAGAATTTAAAAAAAAAGGGGGGGAGGAAAAAGCAAAGCAAAATGACTTTTTTCCTGTCAGAGATCTTAGCATAACATTTGCTTTTTCCTTAAAAAAGATAACACCTATATTTCTTTGCTGTATTTGCAGACCTCAAAACTATACCCTGAAAGAAAAATACTGAAAAAAAAATTATGAAAGAGATCAATGGGGGAAAGGACCCAGGGCTATTTTATCTAGTTCAAGGTACTATTCTTTTCTGTGCCTAATTTTGACCCCCTAGCAATATGAGGAGCTAATGCACTCACCAGTAAATAAAAATTTCTAACAGTTATGTTTTGTTTTTTTGTACTGGGAATCGAACTTAGGACCTTGCACTTGCCAGGCATGCACTTAAGCCACTGAGCTATATCCCCGGCACTAAGAGTTATGTTATTTATGAAATAAATAAGAACTTTAAAATGTCCTCCAGTGGAGTGTGATCTAGTGAGAGAGGTAGTGTAGAGTCCTAAATAAGCATCCGTTAAAGATAATCAAGCACTTTAGATAATCAAGCTCTTAGAAAGGTGGGGAGCAGTAACAGCTGGATGAAAGTGAGGCTCAAAAGTGTCTTATTGAAAATATGAGAGCAAATTAGACATCAAAAAGCGATTCTGAGCTGGGCACGGTGGCGCACGCCTGTAATCCCAGCACTTGGGAGGCTGCGGCAGGAGATGCCTGTAACTTTGAGACCAGCCTGGGCTACAGAGGTAAGTTCAAGGCCAGCCTGAACTACATAGTGAAACCCTTTCAAAAAAAAAAAAAAAAGGCGATTCTGCTGTTATTTGGATGTGAAGCTTGTGGCTACGTCAGGCTCCCGGCCATCTCTGTGGTCTCTCTCTCTCTCTGATCTGCTTTGGCTCCTGCAGTGTTTATCTACATTCCCAGGTGGCACTGTGATGCCTGCCTACCCCCACTCTGAGGTCTTGGGCACAGACCCTCGCCCATGATCTCTACAACTGTCCCCAGTCAGTTTCCTGCAACTCCAACTGTGGCTGTTTTTCTCCTCTACATGGAGGACTCTCCTGGGTACAGCTGTGCTGTCATTTGCTCCTCTGTGTTTTAGCACCAAGTACAATGTGTCCATCTGGGCGGGCAGCTGCCTGTTCAGGGCATCAGTGGAAGGATGAATGGGATTACAGTCCCATAGATACTACCCAGGGTGAGAGAAATGCTTAGGGCACTACAGAGGGTCAGGGAGCAGGAATTCTGCAAGGACGCACAGGACACCTCTGGGGGCAGCGTTTGGAAGACTGGAGCTTGTGGTGCAGATGGGCACCAGTAAGTCACCTGATGAACAAACAGCAGAACTGCACTGGGAGGGGACATTAGGGCTGGGCAAATCCCCTTGGATGGTGCACAGGGAGACTCGGGCTGCCCAGGGTGCAGGGGTTCTGGCTGCTGCCATCATCTACTTGCTGCTTGACCCTGGGCACGCCTGCTGGTTCCTGCGTCTTTTCTCTTATTTGTGACGTGACGATGGCTCTGGAGCTGGAAAGAGAGTAGGTGAGGCTTTGAAAGCAGCAAAGAGGCCCTTGGGTCAGTGGGAGCCTAACACAGTGCCCACCCATCATGGGCATTTAATACAGAGACGAATGAGTCATCCAGAAGAGAGACGGTGAGCGCCCAGAGTTGTAAACTTGGGCAGTGCCTGCGGGAGTGGACAAGTTAATTTTACTACATTCACTTACCCTCAGAAGGGGTTTAGATGAGAGAAGTTTGAGACGTTAATTTACTTTTTAAACCGATATTTTACCTATGCATATTTCAACTGATAATCCAAATTGATGGGTGATGCTTGTCATAAATAATATCAATTCTACACTTGCATTTGGAATTGAAGAGGAAGTTCTGGAGCAGACTGTGCTTAAAATCAACTTGGGAATGAAGTACTACGCAGGCCTAAAGAAGGATCAATTTGAGTGACTTGTGAGAAAATAGATGGATCTTAACACCAGAATACTAAACGAAGTTAATCAGACATAGAAGGTTAAATATTACATGGTTTCTCTGACACGAGTAATCCCCAATATAAATAAAGAGCAAAATAAAAGAAAAATGGTTGGAAATAGGGAGTCTGTGGAGATGGGATGGCAGCTGAAGAAGGGGGCAGGGGAGGGGGAGTGACAGTGATGGAGATGCCATATCTTCAGACCAGGTCCACAAGGTTGATGCAGCATAATTGCTATGCAGACATATCCTAATGCAAGCGTAAAACCTGTGGGGGAATGCTGAGAAGGGTGAAAACTCTTTGTACTTTGTTGCTTTGCTTGCATTGCTTTCTGCTTCTGTTTGTCTGTTCGTGTAAAAGCTGTTTCCAATTCCTCTTTCACAGATGAACACTTTCCAGGCGGTTTTGGCCTACGATAGGTCGGACACCTTTGCCCTCTTTCTTTACCCTGCCAATGGGCTGCAGTTCTTTGGCACTCGCCCCAAAGAGTCCTACAATGTCCAGCTGCAGCTTCCAGCACGGGTGGGCTTCTGCCGAGGGGAGGCCGAGGACATGAAGAGAGAAGGACCATATTTCAGCCTGACCAGCACTGAACAGTCTGTGAAAAATCTCTACCAGTAAGTAAAAGAGCCCTTTGCTGTTTGAATATGATGCCCTTTCGTGGGCACCTGACCTTAGATAATAGCTAACAAAGGCATTGGATCAAAACCAGGAACTAGCTTGAACCCTTGGAGGAACAATTTCCCTTATTATTTTTCCTGCTCTATTGGGTTTAGAAAATAGAAGCGATAGAGAGAAAGAGAGAGAGAGAGAGTTTCTGCAGGTGTGTGTGTGTGTGTGTGTGTGTTTGCAGAGTCACTGAAGCTTGCTATGGAAAACATTGCTTTTGGAACCACGTAAAAATATCCAGCCATCTATCTGCCTAGGTGGAGGATTTTTGGGTTAATCATTTCACAGGAAGAGACACCGTCATTTTGTTTTTGGATGGATACTGTTAAAAATTAAATTAAGAGTAATCTAACTGAGAAAAGTAAATACAGCAGGTTGATAGATGTTTAGAAGCCTCCGGATTTCTTTATCCCTTCATGAGCTGAAGTCATGCTGATGGCTTTCCAGGTGTTGTCCAGAATTGGCCCAAGTCCTTAGTCCCAGTGTGGCGTCATCTGTTTAATCATAACCCTTACTGCATTGGGCAGCCCTGTTTGAACCACAATGATATTTATTAACCACCGTGGTCTTTGCTTTTATTTCTTTTCTTTTCTGCTTTTATTTCTTTCCTGAATCCTACTCCTGAGTTACTTTCTGGCTTCACTAGCTGCTTCTCAACTCGTGAGATCATTCCAGGTATAGAAACAGCTCCCACTGCTACCCACCCTCTGCTCTGCTCAGCCACCAGAGAGAGGGCAGGAAGCGACAGATGGTTACGCAGAGCTGACATTGATTGAGGGCTTTTGGTGGGTAAGCATTTTGCTAAACACTTCCAGATGGTTTCTTAATTAAAATTCACAAGAATCAAAGGAGGCAAGTACTACTACTTTCTCAACTTTCTAGAAAAGCTTAGGAAGTTGAGTAAGTTGCCTGTGAGCTCAGAATAGCCAAGCCACAGTCAAAGCACAGGTTTGGAGAGCTGACCCCTTACTGTCTTTTGTGCTGATTCCTTCTCTTCACCTCAGGCATCTTCAGGTCTCTGTCTAGGCTGCCCTTGAATCTAGATTCTGGAGCAAACTTAGCTCCATGCTCTTGTCCGTCTTCTCTCTCCTCTCTACCCTCCTCTTCTACTTGGGAGCTCAATGATTCTGTACCCTTCAGGTGTTAGGAAGAGTTTCGAGCCAGCCAAGCACTTGAAATTCACAGTTTGAAGGCCCAGGCTCTGCATACCAGCAGCTTGTGCTCTGATAAGGTAGACACCAACGGTTCAGTGACCACAGAGCAGTAGAATAAGTCCTGACATCTACCAAGGCCATAGGAGGCAGTGGAGGCCAAAGAGCCTGTGGGAAAAGTAGTTTTGTTCTTCCGCCAGAGGTCTAAAAGCTACTAAGATCTGATGCTCACATAGGCATGCAACACACACACGTGCGCGCGCGCGCGCACACACACACACACACACACACACACGGCACTTCCATTTGTCATCTCCAAGCCTCTCTCTCACTTTTATATTTGATGCGTCTCAAAAATCTCTGAATTGCTCAAGGATAAATTGCTTGAGAGTATGACATGGAGTCAAAATGAAGGACACAGAGGTATTTTAAGAACTGTGTTCAATAAAAGCAAAACTTACCCCTGATTACTATTTCAGTATTAACAGTCCTTCCAGCATTTCAGGTATGTGCAAAACCCTTTTAAAAACCAATGGGTTTTGTGCATCTTCTCATTTATCACTGTTTTATAGGCATCTTTCAGTAAGATACCTGTCCACATTGTCTTTTTAAGGCTGTAAGATTTGCGTGGAATATGTAGTGTATTCTTTTTTTTTTTTTTTTTGTCTTTTTGAGACAGGGTCTCACTATGCAGTTCAGGCTGACCTTGAGCTCACTTTGTAGCTCAGGCTGGTCTCAAACTCGCAACGATCCTCCTGCCTCAGCCTCATGAGTGCTGGGATTACAGGCGTGAGCCACCTTGCCCGGCATGTAGTATATTCTAAAGACAACTTATTGATGAATATTCACCATGCTGTTGAATTAATGTAAGCCATCCTAGTTCACTCCTGAACACTTTGGAATGTAGCTCTGAAGAGTAAACTTATTTTTCTACTCAGTGGAACCTTTCTTTTTCTTAAACTTGCCGCATGTAAACTCAAGGGTTGCAAATTACATAATTCATAATGTTTGTCATACTTCTGCACATTTAAATATGAATCCATTTGCATCTTTTTTGAAATTATGCTTTTCTATCCCCTGGAAGAGAGACAGTAGTATTAGGTAGGTATTGCATGCAGAGCTTTTCTGGTTTTCTCAGCTCTCCTAATGAACTGAGGAGGAAGGATTGTCTTCATATTTTATAGCTCAGTTTCCCTTTCTTGGAAATAAATTAAATTCTTTCTATCACTGTGCTTTCCAAATGACCTTAGAGATTTTACAGTCAACTCAAATCGGTTACCTTCCCATCTTAGACAGTGACAAAAGCCATGCTAGTGATTTTTCTTTGGAAGGTTATTTGACTGAGTTTTTATTTGACATTATTTGTATATTTCTACTCTTTGAAGCTTTTTATAGTTTTCCAAGTTCCAGAAAAAACTTCACAGTTGCAACACCTCTAATGTGATAATAAACTAAATATTCTCAGACCTCTATGATTTTCTCATATCTTTAGTTTTTCTTGTTTGCTTGCCAAGAATCACCAACATTAATTCTCTTTTGGGGGGAGGGTACTAGGAATTGAACTCATGACCTTGCACTTGCTTATGCAAGGCAGGTGCTTATGCAGCTGAGCTCAATCCCTGGCCCTAGTAACAATAATTATTGTGGAAATACATTTTTAGGCACACACAGTATTGTGTACAAGGGATAACAGTTGCTTTGTTGTTACTTTTTAAAATATATTTTACGTTAAACATGAATTACACACACAAAAAATTCCTGTCTTTCCTTTTGGCTTCATAGCTTATTCTGCTATAAAAGGAGAAATGTTCCTCTTTTCCTAAATTAACTATAGAAGCAGCAATAGTGAACACACACACACGCACACACACACCAGGGTTGGTGAAGAGAAAGACAATTTCAGACTGAATTGAGAAATCCTGTTGCGTTAGAAGACATCCAGATGAATGTCTACCCAAAAGAGCAAAGACCTCTTGTTCTCATAGAACTCAGTGAATTTTGAAATTATCTTATGAGTCGTTCTTATCCTCACTGCTGACTTCTGAGGAAATTCCACAGTGGGAGAATTTGAGCATAGTATTTTGTGCAAACTCCAGAAGAGTCTACAAGCTAGTCAGGTCCTTCTCAGCTCAATTTTCTCTTATTTTTAAAAAAATCATATATATATATATATATATATATATATATATATATATATATTGCTAAGAGTACATCACTGACTCTAAAATAACGGATCATCAGGATATTTGGAAGACTGGAGTCCTTGTTCTTCTCTAGTGGAATAAATGAGTAATCTGTTTCCAGATATTTATGGAAAGACTTCTACCCATGACTGTTTCCTTTCGACTAAGCTATGTTCTTATTTCCACCTTAACTTTGTTCTACACTTATTCATTTCTTCAAACATTTATATATATTTTTGAAATATATTTACATTGCTGCTCCATTCTCTGTGCATTGACTAATAGTCCAGTTCCTGTGAACAGGAAGTGTGTTTGACACTCCGTAGAACAGGGCTAGGTCAGCTGCTGGTGGTAGTGTTTGGCTTTCTGATGTAACATACAGCAGGGTAGATATTTAGAACAGGGCTTTGGTGCTAGCAACTGAATTGAATCCAGGCTCTACCAACTATTAGTTATGTGATCTCAAGAACAGTTTATCTGTCTAAACCCATTTTTACCTCAGTAAAATTAGGTGTGACCACCGTCCTTACCTTGTAGAGTGGGGAATGTCACACTGTTGGTACGGAGGCGGCACAGGACCAGCGCATGCGATTGTTTATGTGTCTGGTGGTGAATTGGAAACTAAAGTGTTACAGATTTTCAGACAGTTGGGGAAGGGGATGAAATATTTTCGTACTCCCTGTTTGTTTTCAAATAGATTTTTAGGTCAAACATTTGGCTTTGGACTGTAGAGCAGATTTATAACTTGGTGAGGTGGCATTCTAAAGGCGACATGCAATAAGAGGTATTTTACATAAAAATTCCAGTATAATCCTTGCAGTTACCATGAAGCCTGCTTTGATGGTGTTTTATACCCCAGGAAACCCCTTGATCTGATCTTAACATTAACAGTCTTTCGGTTTGAAGCTAAAGCGCTCGCTTTGCGGGAAGGAGGGTGAGCGGATATTTTTGTTAGGATGACCTGTTTCCTTTCTGTTTAGACTAAGCAACATGGGGATCCCTGGAGTGTGGGCCTTTCATATTGGGAGCAGCTCCCCACTGGACAACTTCCAGCCGGCCACAGTGGGAGGAGAGCTCTCCACAGCTCGCCCTGGGGCACCCCAGGAGCACCCCGGCGCTGCAGCCCTGGAAGGTGACTACACCCAGGACAGTGTGGATTATTATGACGAGAACGAGGAGGAGGTTGAATACCCCCCGAGTGGACCAGGGGAGACATCAGACAATCACGGCAGAGTGGATGTGTCCTTCGAGTCCAGAGGCGACATGGGCCCCCTGGGAGGGGGGCTGTCTCCCCCAGACCCTGACCTGGCCTCCCCTGTGCCCCACCCAGCACCTGCTGTCTGGCCATCCCACCCTGAAACGGAATCTGCTAACTCAGACCCTTGGGCCAAACAGACGGCAGCCCAGGGAGGCGAGGAGACCTCGGGTTTAAAAGGCCACGTGCAGCCTTTGGATCAGGTGGGGACCCGAGGCCCAGCCCTCTCAGAGGTCCACAGAGAACCCCTGGCTCCTTCCCAGGAGGGCACTGCGCCCCAGCCTGCAGACAGAAGCAGCGTCCAGCCCTACTCCGAGACAAGGTCCGCGCCTTCAGGGCCTGAGCCTCCTGCAGCCGAGCCCCAGGGAGGGGCGCTTCCTAATTACTCAGGGCCAGGCCACACTCCGCTGGTGGGTGGAGAGAGGCCGGTGGTCGGAGTGGAAGATGAGATCAGTTCCAACACCGAGGGTGAGTGCATCAGAAACACTGGTGGCGACGTTTCATTTTTAAAATGTTAGTTTTGGCTGGGTATGGTGGTGCACGCCTGTGATCCCAGCACTCCGGGAGGCTGAGACAGGAGGATCACAAATTTGAGCCCAGCCTGGGTAAGTTAGCAACTTAGCAAGACCCTGTCTCAAAATACAAAAAAAAGAATAGGGAAATGTGTGGCTCAGTGCAAAGGCCCTGGGTTCAATCCCCAGTACTATAGAAAAAGAAAATGAAAAGTTGGTTTTGTGTCGAGTTGTGATTTTCCTCTCAAGGGTGAAAAGTTTAGCAAGAAGATTGGAAATGATTTTCACTCCCTGTGTTTCAGAGATAAATTTCCTTTGCCGAATGTATTCTGGCTGGTGGATTCTGGTTGGAGTCTCTTTGACCATTAATAACACATTTTAAAAGAAAAATAGGCCTCAGGAAGTGAGTGGGGAAGAGCTGGGCTGCTTGGCCAGCTCCACTCTCCAGTGTAAAGAAGAATTTCAGTTTGGGGGTGCAGCAGAGGTGAAGTATTCCGAGGCCTGGTGCTTCCAGTGTGCAGCACAGAGAAGCAGGCCACCTTTGTACCCCCTGATGGGACAGCCATGAGCTCCCCTCGGTGCAAGATTGTGCCATGCGTGGGCCCTGGGAGCTCTTGGGGAAAGAAGTGATGCCCACCTGTGTCTGTTGTCCTTTCTGGTTCAAGGCCATGCAGCTGTGGCATCCTCCTCCCTGGAGCCTTGCTCTGCTGTTGTGACTCACTGCGCAGCTGGAGCGGGAAGCCAGGACTCGGAGGGGAGGTAGGACTTGCTCAGCTCAGACTCAGACCCCTGCGTGGGCTTCTCTCCCAGGGCAGCCTCCTGGTCAGCTCTCTCTCCCTGGCCCAGGATGTAAGATGCTAGTGGGAAGCTGACCCCCAATGCTTTTCATGTCTAGAGACAGCTGTCAGACCTTTACCAGGAGGGAGAGGCGGGAGGCTAAAGTTGGCTTTTGAACCTCTGCTGTCTTGTGGCCTTTTCTGTTTTCCATCCCCTTTGTGACAAAACCATGCTGCCCTAGCAGAGAGAGTCTCCTGGGTTTCTCTGTAGCTCCGGTCTGCAGGATTTTGCTTAGAGAGGTACTTGTTTCAGAGGGTGCGGGGAGAAAATAATATGTGAGTGAGGGAATAGTTTGTAATGACTGGAGGGAAAGCATTAGCCTCCAATTTAAATCTTAATCTTGGCTGCCTTGAGGGAACTCATGGAACCCACACGCCTCTGACGTCTCATACATTTGTTGGGAGGATTAAATGAGATAATGTGTATGAAGTTCTTGGTGTTTGCAGCACAGCTGGGTCCAAAAAACGGGTGGCTGTTACTGTGGAAGATGTAAAACAGCGGGAATGTGTGGAGATTGGGTAAGAGAAAGAAGAATGAGCGTATTCAAGAACTTTGTCTTAACGGGAGTCTGAGGAGCTACATTTCCGTAAAGTCGAAGACGTGAGTTTTAGAGGAAGGCTTGAGGACCTTTCCATTCTCCTAACAATCTTCAGAATTTGCGTCCCTGTGTTCTCTCTTGCTAAAAGGTTCTAAAGTCAAGTAAAAATTTCCACCCAGGGATTTGGAGATAAAGATGCATTGCTCAATGGCTTTTCATTTGTGGGTCGTGATTTCCTGTTCCGGAAAGATCTTGGGTTTATTAAAAAGCAGACCCAGGAAGTCATGTGTGCAAGTTAAGAATGGGGCCATCTACACTGCGCTGAGCTGTGACAAGTCGGGGTCTTAGTCGTAATGGTGTAGTAATTGCGAGCAACACTGGCATCCACCGAGAATCCAAGGGGGAAGCCTTAACCCTTATGGTGCATGAACTATGACACTTATCAACCATGGGAGGTGAATGTAGTCTACTGGCATCTTGGCAATGGCCAGATGCATGTGCAAAATGGGAGTAATGAATGGAGACATTGAGGGGAAAGGCTAATTACAAGTTTTAAAGTCTTGAACATAAAAAAATCCAGATTTTTAAAAGAGCGATTTAGGACAATGCATGAAGTACAGGAACATGCAACTGGTATAAATACCTTTTCTTTTGCCAGTGAATTGCGTGTGGGGCCCTACAGGTACATGGGGTGAATATGGGCTCCCTGGGAAGCAGGTGGGGATGCATGGTAGAGACCACACAGCGCTGCCTGCTGAGACCAGCCACGTGGCCCATGCCTGGCCATTCTTACTGATGGAGCAGAAGGTGCCCAGGTTTGGGACTTGAGCTAGATTCCATCTCTACTACTTGGTATTCAGCTCCTTAGTATTCAAAAATCTGGATTCTTTTGCAGTTATGTCTATACCAGGCAAGACTGTCCCAGTTGCACCCAGGTTCTGGCTCCAAGTATATGACTTGCTTTGTTATCTGCTTATAGAGCTCAGAGCCAGCAATGCAGTGGGTGGAAGCCACTTGCCGCGTAAGAGACAGAGCGAGACTGCAGCAAAGCCAGGAAGGAATGAGGGACAGCTGTAAGGCTCCCTGGGGAGGCCCAAGGAGCAGCATTGGCCCCGTTGCTGCAGGCAGAGAGGCCCTGGAGAGGGAGGAGGGCTTTAGTGAGGGCTTGGAGTCAGAACTACCCTCAGGGAAGAAGGGGGGACCATGTGACAATACTCTGGACAGAGGAGCAATGAGGGGGGGAACGGGGTGGGGGGATGGGGAGGGGGGAGGAGGAGGAAGAGAGGGGTGGGCACCAGAGGAGTTGCCAGCGAGGCCTGAGCAGGCTGGGCCCAGGGAGCAGTTGCGCTGTGAGTAGTAGAGAACGGAGCTGGCTTACCTGGGTCTTAGATGCTCGTAGCCTACTGAGGTGCGGCTACCGCAAAGCTGAATTGAATCTGGGTCTGGGTGAAGGACGAGGACGGGAGGGGGCACCTGGCTTTCAGAGACCTCAGGTGTTCACACGCACTGGCTGTCCTTGTCTTTGTGCTGGGGTGGCAGTTGGAAGAGCCCAGCACATGAGCAGGGATTCGCACAGCCCCGAGACCCGTGCGTCCACTTCTGGCCTTGAGAGGGGCTGCAGGAAGGTGCTGCTTCCTGGCTCTCCACCCCAGGGCGAGTTCCAGCAGGCTCTGGGGCCAGTGCTGTCCTCCAGGCAGGAAAGGTCCAGCCTGGGGACACCCCTAGGTTACAGACAGTGCGGATGGAAGCCCCATCCCCATGAAGACACAGCATGGGGGGCGTCTTTGAAAGGGTCCTCTTCCTTTTCCAGAAGTGGAGAGAGCCAGTGAGTGTATGACAGAGGATGTAGACGGCTTCCCCAGGGGCCTGATCACTGTTTGCCCCCAGCATCACTAGGTACCACGTATGTGGGGTGTGATCAAAATATTCAGTGAACGTTTAAACTCGAAAATTTTATTGCAGTAAAAGACATCATATTCCTGTCACAATACTGCTCCTCCATTCCAACACATTTATTCCACCATTCTTGGCACTTTCTGGAGGTCCTCCCTTATGAGTGTCTCCATAGGGTCTAGTCAAAAGTACAGCGAATGCTGCTGCTGGGTGCCATCCAACAGGAAGGTCAGATTTAGAAAAGCATCATGGCGTGTCCTCACCTTAGTCCTTGGATCTGGCACCTTGTGACTTATGGTTTTCCCCTAAAGTCAAAATGATCATGAAAGGGAAATATTTTGAGTTGATTCAGGACGTGAAAGTAGCTACAACAGTGCAACTAAAGACACTCATGAAAGAGGACTTCCAGAAGTGCTTCAGAAAGTGGCAAGAATGATGGGATGAATCTGTTCAAGATAAGGGAAAGTATTGAGGGGGATCAATGGCAATATGCCTTTTATTGTAATGGTTAAATAAAGTAAACATTTGCTGTATTTTGTAAATCACATCTCACATATTAAAAACAAACCACCATGGAAACTGGAGGGAAAAGCATGCTACTACCCTGGATTGTGCAGTGGGCTGTGGTTTTCTAGGTAGTCCATCCTTCTGATTGGTAGGAACACTTTTCTGGTTGGCAGAAAAAAAAAATCTGCCCTGCAGTGAAAATGTTAGTTCTTTGTCTTGAAGTAGTGGCTTAAGTTGTCAGAAGTAAAAGTCACTCCAGCTGCCATGGGGCAGCTTGGGCCACACTGTGGGCCCTGTTTGACTCCTGTGGCTCCATGAGTAGCAGGCAGGCTGAGGACGAGAGCAAGTGCTGAAGTGTTTCTGGGAAAATGAGGGTGGAAGGATGGGTCAGAATACGTGCAGTGGAGACTTTTCTATTTTTGTTAAAAATTCCCAATTAGGATAAGTCGCAAGTATTTGGCAGTGCCTTTGCTTTTCTCTTATTTCTTTCTATTAAAGGACACGAGAAAAGTGTATCTTAAAAAAAAATCATTAAATGGAAAAAAGAAGTGAGATAAAAAAACAAACCCTCGTGTTAAGATTCCTTTAGCAGCTGTCAGACGTCAGTGGAGGGACCTGTGACAAACTGAGCTCATGCCAGCAGCCTCTGCCCTCCCGCTGGGCACTGAGGTGCCAGCTGACTCTATTGATGGGTCATTTTGAGTCCCATGATAGGAGTTCCCTGGGCTGTGTGGTCAGGAGAGGAAGTCATGGAGCAAAAATCATGTTCTGGAGGTGTGCTTGATTACCGTCCACCTAACTGACTGGCTCTGGTTGGAAACACTGTTTTCCTCTTCTTCCTCTACCTTCTAGACCAGAATTGGTGCATGGAAGCCAGGGCCCCTGCAGACAATGATGTTCCCTGAACCTGAGTACTGCTGGTATAGTGGAAAGAGCTGAGATTTAGACCCAGAAGCCCAATTTATTTCTGTGAGCTTCAGGAGACACTATCTCCTTAACGCAATAGGAAGAAGGTGTGGACATACATTCAAACAGTGAGTTTTCAGTGAGAAAAAGCAGTGCTTTGTATTTGGGTATGGTTATCTCACCCACAGAGATCCAGACCTTGGTTCCTCCAGCATCTTTGAGTCTAAAGAAAATGCCCACAGAGTTTGCATCTGAACTGACATTTCCGGTGACCCTATCGCAGAGGTCCTCAGAATCCACAGGGAGAATTGCAGCTTTCTTTGATAGGGTGGGAAGGTACCCAAAGTGTCAGGCCAGGGGTACAAGTTGCCACCTAGGCTGAGGTGACAGTCCCTGCTGCTCCTGACTCCCCACAATCGAGCCCCCCTCTACAGTAAGAACAGCTCCACTCTTCTGGTTCCCCCACACCAAGATGTGAGTGTTACACTGGACTCCCCTCTTTTCTTACAGCCCGCATCTGGGCCATGAGCAGACCCTGTTGGTTCCACCTTCCTAATAGCCCAGTTCTGGTACCTTCTCAAGGTCTCAGCCAGCGCAGTCCCAGTCTACTGGAAATTAGATCAGTCACTCTTGAGCAGTTTCCCATCTCACTCAGTCTGAAGCCCACATCCTTCTGAGCCCCTAGGTAAGTGGCCCAGCTACCTAGGCTCTCTTCCCCCATTTGTGCTTCCTGCCCAATACAGAGAGCGACCTGCCTAACTCACCCATGAGGCTTCCTCCCTCAGCTCCTCCAGACCTCTGCCGAAGGGTCACCTGCTCCCATGGCCCATGCATTGAAAAGAAGAGTGAAAGGCACCAGCCCAGCCTCCCCTCTCCCTCATTGCTCTGCTAAGCCCTTAACATATCTGCCGTGCTAAATACTGCACTTGCTTATTAGCTGCTGCTAAGACAGTGTAACCTTCAGAGCAGGAATTTCTGTCTCTCATGATCCCGGCTCCATCACTGATACTTAAACCAGGGCCAGGCCTTGGAGGAGTACACAGTAAAGGCTGCCTGGTTATTAAATGAATAAATAAAATTGCAAGAGGTATGTAACTTTCTCCTGAGGAGCTGGTGCCTTAAGTGTGCACATTTACATGTGCACCCATGTGTCAAGGAGTGTGTGGAAGGGGCCTTAGTAAGGGCGCTAACTTTTCTCTGTTGTGGCTTCCGTGGGACTGGCAGGGTGAGTGTGTGCTTGGCTTAGCAAGTTCCACCCTAAAAAGCAATTAAAAAAAAAAAAGCAATTTTCCATAGAAAAAAAGGTGTTTGAAAAGATTCTCAGGTTAGCTTACCAATGACTAATTAACTCATCATAATTAGACTTAATTGGAGTCTCCCAGTGGCTTGATGAGGGAGCTGGCATGTTAGTTATTTTTTGTGGTCCTAGGGATTTATCCCAGGGGCACATACCGCTGAGCTGTGTCCCCCAACCTTAGTTTTTATTTTGAAACCGGGTCTTGCTCTGTTGCTCAGGCTTACCTCAGACTCGAGACCCTCCTGCCCCAGCTTCCCAAGTGGGTGGAACCGCAGCTGTGCACTACACGCCAGGCTCACCATTTTCATTTTGTAGAAAAATATGGTTTGGTGTCTAATGCACTTGTGACCCTTTGATAGTTGCAGGTGTAACTTGCTGGCTGTGTTGCTGTGCCTCTTTTTACCTGTGTAAAAGCCGTGGATACACTAGTTTTTTAGTTAAATTAACCTAAATCTGAGGATCTAAGTCTCTCTTCCACCCACCTCTCCCTGTTTCATAATCTAATTTTAGAGTAGGAAATGGACCAAAGAACAAGACTTTCCAAATAACAGAAATTCAGCGACCCCGATACAAGTCGTTTCCTTAATGTGCAGACAGAACAGTGTAGAATCTGGTTTTATTTTTACCTCAATGTCCTGAACATGACTCCTCTTTAGACCTCCATCAGATTGCCTTTTTGGCTTAGCACTCAGAAGAATGTAAGAAAAAAATGTGATTTTGCCCATGCTGATGTAAGGCGGGTCCTGATTTACAGGTGAGGAACCCAGGCACAATCTGGTTTGCGCAGAACCACCAGAAGGTGGCCGAGCTGGGGACCCACTGAAGCTGTCTCTCTGTCCTGTCCCCTTAGCTGGGAGCCTGCTGACAAACGATACTTTGCACTCAGTTGCAATTATCTCCAGCTCCATTGGGGCTGGAGAAGTCTGGAGCTTTGACGGACCCAAGTTCCATTCATTATCACGACTCAACTTTCCTCGCTTCAAACCAGGGATAGACGGTGATACAGTTCCTCAACAGCGACCTCTATAATATTTTTACCATGTCCCATTCTTCCCTTTCCTGCTTTGAGTGTCATCATGTGCCAGTTTAAAAAGTCACGCCTGTCACTTTCCTATTTTAAAAAAAGTTGAATTTTGTCTAATTTTCTATTTTTATCAAACTGGCATTCCTCAGCAAGCCTTCAAAGCCTTATAAAACCAAGTACTGGGTCACCAGCTTCATTTTTACTATGTTCTTAGTCACATTTTCCACTTCAGTCAAGGTCATCTGTGCGACCCGAGCAGCTTGCTGGTGTTTAAGGGTGTATGAGGAGCACTTGTGTGTTGTCCTGGCATTGCTGCTTCTCACCTGTGCTTTTCCCAACATGCTGTAGAATTCATCCCCATAATCCCTGCTCTTTCCTACCTGGAAGACTGATTTACAAAATCGCACTCAAAACTTTCTTGCTGGAGCCAATATGGACCTTGTCCAAACTCCTGATCTTATCCTTATGTGTGACCGAGTCCCACTGGAGATGAGTAAAGAGCAGCAGTGAAGATTCTGGAACCATAAGCAGTTAAGTCTCTGGGTTCGAACCTGCCTGTGTCACAAGTTGGCTGACTTCAGTCGGGTGTGTCACTTACCTCTCCTTTGCCTCAGTTTCTTTATCTGTGAAACAGGATTAAAAACAGTGCCTGCTCCCTAGGGCTCTTGTGCAGATTAAGAGTTACAGTTGATGGAAGCGTATATGTGTGTATCAGGCACCTTCTAAATGTTAACTTTAGTCGCTGATCCAACTCTTTATACTGACTGCATTGCGCCTTCTCTTCTTCCATTAGTTTCTGTTCTTGCCTGGAATATTCAGTATTAATATTTTGATTTCTTCTTTCTTCTCCTGTTTTCTGCTTTTTAGGCCTAGACCTGGATCACAACTGTGACCTAACAGTAGGGTGTCCTCCATCCTTGGGATCTGGTCCCCCCCCCGCCCCCGCACCAGCGTGTTGTACTGTGGTTCTTTGCCACCTTTCTTTTTCAGTGTGCTCTGGGAGTCTCCAGCGCATCCCAACTCCTCCTCAGGACCCAGGTAGAGGTGTGCACGGCCAGACTGCCTCCTGGTGGCCACATTTGGGATCGGCACACTCCCCACCATCCTGGGAAGCGGCACCCTTGGGTCCATCCGTGACCTCCCATCCACACCTCATTTACCTTGGCCATTTCCTTGATGGATGGTGGCATGGCCCCCAATGTCCCTGTTTCTCTGGAGCATAAACAGGGTTTTGTTTTTCTTTTTCTTTAATGGTCAGAGTAAGTGGAGTTGGGAGCAACAGTGCTTGGAGCATCAAGCTTACCTGATCCACCATAGCTTTCAGGGCAATCTGTGACTGTAGCCCAAGCCTGCTGGTATTACCTGGAAACCCTGCTCATCCCCTCCCCTCCCCAGCACACTCTGTAAGGATCAAGAGGGTTTTAACAGCTTCATTCCCTGTTCCTTTCCCCTCCTCTGCTCCCTCCTCCCCACTCTATAATGTAGGTGTGTATATAGGTTTTAAGGGTTTTTTGGGGGGGCGGTGCTGGGGATGGAACTCACGACCTCACACTTGTCAGGCAGGCGCTTATGCCACTGAGCTAAATCCCCAGCAGGCTCTTCTTTCTCCAGATCCAAACTTCTAGGTCAGGACACTGTTGGTTCCTTTTTAAAGTTCAAGGTTCCCTAAAAGCAGAAAGGAACTGTTAGACTCCAGTTCTTAGCTTCTCACCTTTCTCTTTCTCTTAGCAGGTGTTATATTGGACCACGCACAATTGCTGGTATGTGGCCATTTTTGAGCCACAGAACTGGCAGTTTCCTGAGGTTCACCCCAGTGTGTGCATATTTCTGGGTTCCCTGTGTTTGCCTCACTCTGATCCCCGTGCTGCAGCCTTATTTTAGTTCACCAGCCTTGCAACGAGACCCAGATGGCAGCAGCAAGCGGTGCCTCTTGCCAGAAGACAAAGCAAGTTAATCCCCTCGGCTGAATGTTATTCCTGTCTCTTCGACTTCAAAAACCTCTTTGTTTATTACAATCCAAACCGGTGTCACAGAGCAGATGCTTCTCTGAGATGAAGCTTGGCAGCTGCGGTGCCAGAATCACTCTGTGGTCCTAATGCAAGCTTGTTTTATTTTTCAGTCTTTACGTATAACTCTGCCAACAAGGAAACCTGTGAGCACCACCACGGCCAGTGCTCCCAGCACGCCTTCTGCACGGACTACGCCACCGGCTTTTGCTGCCACTGCCAGTCCAGGTTTAACGGAAATGGGAAGCACTGTCTGCCAGAAGGTGATTAATGGGGATTTCTTAGGGGGTTTCCTGCTCCTGGTTTGCAGCTACCTCTCTGGTTTCTGCTTTGTGGACCTTCCATTGCCACAACTTCAAGCCCTAGCAACTTGCAGATGCTGAATAAATGTTGGAGGAATGAATTGGTTTAGTGATGAGTCCCCAATTCGAAGATACCCAGAAATGTATCCTCTGGTTCCCGAAGATAAGAGACTGCAGACAGTGCTCTTTCATAATGGTTAACTGGTTGGCTAAGCAATCATTCGGAGGGCTTGGCAGAGCATGAGCGTGGGGAGTTTTAAGTGGAATTATTTTGCACACCTGTTGTTTATTGCACGTCTGCTTAGTTATTGCAAACCACCCCCAGCTTGGTTGATGGATTTTGTCTCCCAGGAGCACCCCATCGCGTCAATGGGAAGGTGAGCGGCCATCTCCGTGTGGGACACACGCCCGTGCACTTCAGTGATGTGGACCTGCACGCATACATTGTGGGCAACGACGGTAGAGCCTACACAGCCATCAGCCACATCCCCCCACCGGCGGCCCAGGCCCTGCTCCCCCTGACTCCCATCGGAGGTCTGTTTGGCTGGCTCTTTGCTTTGGAGAAACCAGGCTTCAAGAATGGCTTTGGCCTCACAGGTGAGCAGAGCCCTGGGCAGGCTGATGGTCTGCTTTCTGTGGTGGTCCTTGGGGTGGTGCCTGCAGTTCTTACTCAGGGAATGAGGGCTTCTGACTCTGGAGCCCAGATGCGTAGTTGCTGTGCAGAGTCCATTGGGAGAGATATGGGTTTGCACAACAGATTTTTGAAAGAAGTGATTGCTTCTAAATGTTCTTCCAGCTGTTGAGAAATAGGATGATTCTATTAGCATTTGTGTCCTTTTACCCCAGTTTGTCAAAGCATATTTATTTCAGGCCGTGTTTGAGCTATTGGGTACAGATCTGTCAAGTAAGAGTGCAAACAACAACAACAACAAACATACCTATCAGGCACTTGGAGATGGTTTTACTGCCCGGAGAGGGCTGCCTTTCCTCTTCTCACCCTCCCCCCACCCTGACCTGTAGTGGTAGAGGCCAGTGCTTTTCAGCTTGGACCTGCACATAGATCTCCTTTCTGGCTTGTGGGAAGGCAACTTCTGTCCCAAGAGATCGATGATTCTGTTCTCCAATAGGCTTCCAGGAGCCAGGATCTCTTCTTGATAGCAAGAGAGTGGGGGATGCTTTTTGGCCTCTATTATGGATTGTGTCTGGGTATCCCCGCAAAGCCTCATGTGGTCATGAGGGGGTCTTTCAAAGGCCAAGAGTTTGTGATTGATTCTTTGTCTAGCACTGGGATTGGCAGTGTGAGTACTGCACCTGCCCTGGGGTAGTTAGCTTATATACAATATAAGGGAGGCAAAGCAGTTTGCTCCCTTTTTTCTCTCTTTTTCGCTCTTATTGGTTGTGGTATCTGTGATGGCTGCCAAGAATGGCTGCCTCTCAGCCATGCCACCCTGTCTTGGAGCCAGTTGAGTATGGACTGAAACCTCCACAAACTGTGAGCTACATAAATCTTTCCTCCCTTCATTCTGGGTGTCAGGTATTTTGTCTCAGTAATGAGAGAAAAGTAACCAACACAGCCTCTCACATAACCCATCTGGGAAGAGCTTGTTTTCTTTATTACATGGAAAATAAAATGCTTTGGAGAAAAATTCTTTCCCCACTTTAGAGCCAAATGACTGTTTATACAGTATCTTGCCTTTATTCAAAATACTTGAATAAACCTTTGGTTTAAAAGTAGATAAAATATAATATAGCAATTTGTTTGAACTTCAGATAAACAGTGAACTTTTTAAAGTATATGTATGCTCCAAATATTGCATGGGACATATATAAAAACATACATTGTTTATCTGTGATTCAAGTTTAATTGGCTGTTCTGGTTTATGTTTTTGTGTGTGTGTGTTTTGATTTTGTTTGCTCTTTTGTGTTTACCAATTCTGGCAACCTTAAAGAAGTCAGGGATGTTCATGAGAGTTTATTTTTTACAGAATACAAGCCCCTGCACAGAGAAGCAGTGTGAGGGAAGGCAGAGTACAACCACTCTAGAATAGAAAAGTTGTGAGCTTAGGGAACCAACTGGCAATAGGACTTAGTTTGGCTGGAGAATAATCTCCTTAGGCAGCATCTCTAACAGTGGTAGAAATTAGGTAATTATTCATTTTTGCAGAGCAGGGTGTGCAGCCCATGGCCTCTTATACTAGGCAAATTCCACCACTGGGCCACAGCGCCAACAGTACGAGTCATCACTTATGTAGGCTCCTTGCACATCTGTGTGGATTTTCTTTCCCTGTCCAGGTGCTGCCTTTGTTCAGAATGTGGAAGTGACTTTCTACCCAGGAGAGGAAAGGGTTTGGATCACTCAGACTGCCGAGGGACTTGACTCAGAGAACTACCTGATCATGAAGACTAACATCCAAGGCCAGGTGCCCGCCATTCCAGCAAATTTCATGGCTCACATCCCTCCCTACAAAGAGCTTTACCATTATTCAGACTCGGGTACGTGTAACCAGTGACATCTACCAAATGAGGATAGTACCTGCCTCACAAGTTACCATAGTTCTGAGAAACACATGAGTAGCTACTGACATCTAAGATGAGCTTAGTATTCTTTTTATTCTTATGAAATACATAGCATAAGTGAGCAGATTCCTAGCTACTCTACACTGGAACATCAGTAGCCTTACATCAATACTTATAAATAGTAACAACCCATTTTATGGAGTCAGGAGACAGAATTCACATCCTGGACTTGGTATTTAAGATCTATGGGGGAAGATCACTTACCAGTCATGTCTTCTTTAGCATGAAAATAAAGGCATATTTTCTGTCTACATTACCTAGTTTATACTTGTGCAGGAGGTGGTGCATTTTGCAAAGTGTCACCTGCATGTAAAATAATGGCATGGTCGTGGTAGCCAGTGTGTGGCACACCTGGAGTCACATCTGTCCTCTGGGCTGGGCTTCATGCTCTAGGGCATTGCATCCTCTTCATTTCCTGGGCTTCCCTTGCAAGTTTCCCACATAAATGTAGGGAGTTCCCAAGGGAATCTGCTCTAGGAAGTAGATGAAAGAGTGCATGAGACTAACCCATCCCACGTGAAAACCTCTGGACTTTATATTTTACAATATTTAACAGTTCGCCCCTGTAAAATGTCTGTTACAGCTGTGACTGTCACAAGTTCCAGAGACTACTCTCTTATCTTTGGAACCCTCAACCAAACGGGCTCATACCGCATCCACCAGAACATCACTTTCCAGGCTTGCAGGCATGCTGGACGCCAAGCTATCCCCACCCCGCAGCAGCTGTCGGTGGACCGGGTCTTTGCTTTGTACAGAGAGGACGAAGGAGTGCTTCGATTCGCTGTGACCAATCAGATCGGCCCTATGGAAGGTAAGGTTTCTCAGTTTTATTATTTTATTGTTGAAGCCTTGGAACAGTGTGCAGAAGTGAGCAAGGGTTAGCGAGTGCCAGGCCCTGTGTTAGGTGCTGAGTGTAAGGGTAAATAAGCAGGGGCCCTGCCTTTGAGGTGGAGTGCTGTGTACAGGAATAGAACTGGAACTTGGAGAACAGTGGTCCCTGCCAAGGTCAGGAAGCAATGCCAAGTGCCCGAGGCTGGTCTCTGGTGACCCCAAATAGTATGTGCCGTTCACACTAATGCTTGTGCATGAGGAGGGGCCTGGCTGGGGCAGGGAGCAATGGTGACAAGCATTTGTTATCGCTGTGACAAGGCCAGGGCACTAGGAGCCTAGCTTGGAGGTGCAGGAAGATGTCCCCCCAGGAACTGACATTTTTAGCAAGTGCTTAAAGGATGAGAGGAATTTCACCAAAGCAAGGTAAGAAAAAAAGTGCCTGGAAAAATAAAGTGAAATTTTCATGTATGAAAAATCCACTGTTACATCGAACTTCATGGTGAACGATCAGATGCTTTCAAGGTCAGCAAGACACCTAGGGTGTCTGCCCCTCTCCCTGCTGTCTAACCCCGTGATGGACTTAGTCAGAGCATGAGATAAGATGAGTCTAAATTGGAAAGGAAAAATTGTCTCTAGTCTCCTATGATGAAATCTACCTCACTGCATGTACAAAAATCAACCTGAGATGGATTAAAGACATAAATTTAAGAGCTAAAACTTTTAGAAGAAAACACAGTGGTATGTTTTTGTAATCTTGAATTTGGCAATGGTTTCTTAGCCATGATACTGAAAGCATAAGCATCAAGACAAAAAATAAATGAATGCCTTCAAATTAAAAAAAATTGTGCTTTGGAGGCCATTAACAAAGGAAAATACAACTCATGGGATGGAAGGAAGTATCTTAAATTATATTTAACAAAGGGTTTGTTCTAGAATATATGAAGTACTGTTCTTAATCAAAGAAAAATCTAATTAAAAGATGGGCAAAGGCTCTGAAAAGACATTTCTCTAGAGACACTGAAATATCCAATGAGTGAAGAGTTCAGCATCATTAGCCATCAGGGAAATGCAAATCGAAACCACAGTGAGATATTACTTTACATCATATGGATGGCTTAAAAAAATACCCAAGCATTAGGTGGAGAACTGAGGCTTCCTTCACTGCTGGCAAGAGTGTCAAACAGTGCAGCTACTGTGAAAACCAATAGCAGTCTCTCAGAAAGGTAAACACAAAGTTAGCATTTGATGGCAATAGGAATCATTATAGATCTAAGAGAACTGAGAACTTAATGTCCCCACAAAATTCATAGAAGTGTCCATCAGCTGATGAACACACATAAAATAGTCTTAGGTCCACAGAATGGAACTTTGTTCAACCACAAAGAGAAATGGACAGGCTGCGACACAGATGAGCTTTGAAAGTGTTATGCAAAGTGAAAGAAGCCACATACACGCACGCACACACGCACACAGAGCATGTTGCACGATTTCATTCATATGCAATTTCCAGAAGAGGCAAGTCCACAGAGACATCAGGTAAAAGGTTGCCCAGGGCTGAGGGGAGGAGAGGGAGAAGGCATTAATAGCTAACATGTACAAGCTTCCTTTGGGGGGTAGTGAAACGTCCCAGTGGTTGAAGGTTCAGGTGTAGGAGCCATTGGTTTCCCTTGGTTTAGATATGGAATGATCGTCTTTCCCAGTGAGTAATCAGAGCTTGAAATCCATGCTGTCTTCCCAGTCACCAGTCAGTCCCCAGCTGTTGGAGCTTCCAGGGGGGCTTGGCTGTGGTTTGTGATGTCCTAGAACAAGACCCAGGAACACTTCCTGTCTCGAGGTCCTTTCGGAGGGCTGAGATCTAGGGCAGAGGGCTGTGCAGTGAAGCTGAACTGCTGTTCCTTTAAGGAAACCACTCTTCCCGCTTGATTAAATGAGCAAATTAGTTCCAGATCCTCCGTCAGTCAGCATGATGAGGCTGAACTGTGAGGTGACCTGGGAAGGGTACTGCTGTTTTACTGTGATGGGAGAAAAGCTAACCACAAGGCCACAAGGAATGGATAGTGAGAAGACTTTAGAAATATATTCTGAAAATATTTGGAGGTCTGATGATATAGCTCAATCCTACAGTGCTTGCCTAGCATGCCAGAGGCTCTGGTTGGAGTCCCAGCACCACAAAATCTGTGTATTTTATTTTTAGAAGCAAAGGGCTCTGTACTTGGCTTAATGCTCTGCTGTCAGTGAAATTCTTAATTTTTTTGATAGTAGGCTCTACATTTTCATTTTGCATTGGACTCTGTCAATTATGTAACTGGCCCTATCTGCAAGTAATTTTAAATCCTAGCATATAATTAGGGACATTTTCTCCTTGATTTCATGTGTCATCGTGTATCTCATCCCAAGATGGTAAGTCACCTCTGAAGTGCCTTTAAAGTTTATCTTTCTCTTCATGCCTCACAGGGTGGCAAGCTTTTGCCATCTCTGTGCACTTAATAATCTTTGTTGGAATGTACCGAGGTGAAATTTTGATACTGCGAAGTACTGAGAAGGCTCAGCGCTCGTATTTATAAATTAAAACATTCTGAAAGTGACTTTCCCCTTTGGCAAGGTATGCCAAAGCATTTTGCAGAGAATCTTCTCCTAAAATGGAGAACTAGTGACGAGGGAGAATCAGGTTCTTGTCTTCCACTGGGTCTTTGGTGAGGACACGACCCGGCTGTTCCCAGTTACGACACATGCTGGGTCTGATGCCAGGGCTTGGTCTACACCCCCAAGTTAACTCAGCAACTGCAACCCCAGTGCTGTGCTTCCTTCCTGTCTGCCAAAAGTCCAGAGCAAAAGATTTCCAAGGACGCCTGCATGGTTTGGGGGAGCTTGGCGTATGCTGGCATAAGCTCATCAGGTTGAACAAGTGTCGGAGTCGTGTGGTGGTCTTTTATTTTGGCGAAGCCACAGTCGCTCCAGTCCATGGCACTGAAGTAAACTAAGAATAAACCATAGCGCTCCTTATTTTCAGGCAGTAATAATGGGGGTGGGTATTGTGCTACAGGAACTAAGGTGATTTCCTGTAAAGTGGATGCTGGGGGTTTACCAGAAAGTGAGGGTGACTCAGCTAAGGCATCTTAGTTGACAGCAGACTAACAGAGACAATTAGAGGAGTCGTGACTTGGGTAGTGGGGCGATGGGCAGATGTCCTGAGGACTAGGAGGAAGCCGGTCTAGGAGGCAGGCGATGGCAGCAAGCACTTGGGTGTGGGTTGGGAGCTACTTTGGGCAGGTCTCACCTGTGTGAGGTCAGCTGGGTGGGGAGATGGGTGGGAGGGGAAGGATAGAGAATCCAGCAGGGCCAAAGTAGAGGTGTAGCTGCATGGAGCTGGTTTCCAGGGAACTGTCCAGAGCAGAAGGATGTGGAGTAGAAACCAGCCCTGAAATCTTTCGAGTCTCAGAATTAACTATAGGAACTGAGACAGAGCTAAAACCTCCAGTGAGGATGACCATGGCCCTGCTGAGGGAGAAACAAGGGATGCAGTCACTGAATACCTGCAGACCTGCTATGTGGGATCACCATCCAAATGCATTGCATTGGGATTTTAAAGGCAGTTTTTACCTGAGGAAACTGAAGTAAACAAATACCCAAAGTTTAGATTCAGCATCTGAACATGCAGCTCCCTCCAGCACTGCTGTCTTTGCCAGGCTTTGATGTGATAACCTTGTAAAGTTCTGGTTGTAGTCGAGTGACAGGAAGCATGGGCCACAGAATGAGGATGTTTGCATTTTTATCTTTTTGTGGCTCCCTCCACCTTGTCTGGCTATGCAACTTGAGGTTACCTGGCCTCTGGTAAAGATACAGTAATAATTCCTTCGCTACACTGTAGTTAATGAGGATTTACATAAGTGGATATATAAATGCTCAAGGAACATGAACCATTATGTTGTATCTAGAAACAAAGTTCTTTAGGGAAGATTTCAGATGTTTCTCATCATCACTGCCTCACTGTCCTGTATGGATCCGTGATGAAGTTAAATCCTGAAAGCAAGAATTTTAAATTGTATCATACCCATAGAATTAGTGAATTTTACTGAGAGACTATCCCAAATCTAGAGCCAGAAATTTGAATACTGAGTCCTCGCCGAAACAATTCCTGTGTGGCTTTGGGTGATTGTCCCCATGTCCCTGGCTCACTGTCCTTACCTGGGAAACTCCTTATCCTGGGGAAGGCACCCCTCCAGTTATCTTGAGAATCACCGCAGATAGAGCAAAAGTTCTTTTAAATGAAAGCAGATGTTGGATATTTTCATTCCCTAGATATGAACCCAGCAAAAGCAAGAAAAACTTGTCTACAGGATAGGCAAAAGGAAACCACTCTGGAATTTAAACCCGAGGTGCAGATAATCCAGCCCAGCTTTGCATGTTGATAATTTAGTAGTCCCCGCACGTGACACAACACACACGTGTGCATGCAGTCAATTCCAGGGCCTCTTTCTTCTCCATCCTTCCCTGTGCATGTCCTCTGTAAGTCCATCAGCTTAAGTCTATTTCCTCTCCACCCATGCAGTGGACTCAGAGCCCATCCTTGTGAATCCGTGCTACGACGGGAGCCACACCTGTGACACAGCAGCTCGATGCCATCCCGGAACTGGTGGGGACTACACTTGCGCATGCGCGCCTGGCTACCAGGGCGATGGGCGGAGCTGCGAGGGTAAGAGCCGGGCTCAGTGGCCGTCACCTGTCCCTTGCTTTTTCTTTGCTGTCTCCACCTTCATGTGTGTGCAAGACACATAGCTGTAGTCTCTGTGATCGCCGCCGATGGACACATTTTAGCAGCTGTTAATTGGAACACGATTACGTAAAGACTAAAATATCGTGCTTTGGGTTGAGGCTGTAGAAAGAAAACATGTTTTTGCAATTCTTGGATATTTTAAGGCTTATAATTTTGACTTGGACTAAATAGTTCTTAGATTTCCCTAAAAGGCATGTTTTCAGAGTTTCTTTACATTTCAGACATCTTGTTTCCTTCACCCATTAGATCCCAAAATGCAACTATAAATTTCTTCATATTAGAAAGGATTGTTAGGGGACTTTTCTTCTGAATAGCTATTATTTTTAAACATTTAAAGAATTCCTAAACTAGTCATTCAAGGATGATCTCCTTGTGGCTTATGCTGCATATGCTTAAAATGAATTTTTACTTCTGATCACCTGCAATTTACTGTTGTTTAGAAACCCTTCACCCTGACTCCTGTTGAGTCCTTCCACTTTCAGTCTCATAAAAGCATCTTAGCAGTGGGAAGACTGAGTTTTCAGACCTTCTGGGACCCTTGATTTCAACTTTTCTGTTCTCATTTCTTCTTAGATGTAAATGAATGTGCGACCGGCTACCATCGCTGTGGCCCCAACTCTGTGTGTATCAACCTACCGGGAAGCTACAGGTGTGAATGTCGCAGTGGCTATGAGTTTGCAGAAGACCAGCGCATGTGCGTCTGTGAGTACCAAAATGGCTTTGCCTTTTGATCACAATGGTGCTCAATCTTGCTTTTTCATTCTGCTGTCCAGAAGCTCTGCTCTGTGATTTTCTTGAAAACAACACATACAGTGGAATAACCCATGCCTCTGGTTCAATTTAATCCTGTTTACTGGAACAGTTTCCCCAACTAGATTTTTTGGTGATGAGCTGTGAGAGGATCTTCTCAGCTGGGATTCACGGCCAACAAGGCTGTGTATCTCTCTGGTGAATGTCCAGCTTTGGGTAGAGCTTACATAGTACTTAATTTAGAAGGAAGTTCTAGATTTGTAATTCAGAGGTCTTGTCTCACATGAGGATCCAAAGACCCTTATCCATAAGATACTCTTCCATGGTTCTGAAACAGGCTTTGGACCTTAAAATGGATCCAAAAGGACTAGAATTCGAAGTTCATCCCACTGGTAGAGCTAGATGGTAATGGAGAAGAAACACATTGTTATCTAATGTGATGATAAAGTAGCAGTGATGGTGGACCCTGTGTGTGTGTGTGTGTGTGTGTGTGTGAGTGTGTGTGTGGCAGTTGCACTGTAGACTTAATGACATTAGTCAGGGTTCTTTTGGATGACTGATTTTCACACCTAGTACTTTAACCTCAAAACCATATGTGCTTCTCAAACTTTTGTATGCATAGCAGCCATCCAGGAAGGTTGCTAATTGAGATTCCAACTGTGGCCCTGTGAGCCCCAGGGGTGCATGTACCCCACACGTGTGGGTGGTTTGGGAGAAGCTGGGAGGAGCAGGGCTCAGTCATTCACAGCACTGAGCTGTTGCACGTCTTGGCCTTCTTTTTCCAGTGATTGCCCCTCCTCCCAATCCCTGCGAGGACGGCAGCCACAACTGTGCCCCTGCCGGGCAGGCCCGCTGCATTAACCACGGGGATGGCACATTCAGCTGTGCCTGCTTGCCAGGCTACACTGGCAGTGGATACCAGTGCTCTGGTGAGTATATGCCTGCCAGCCTTGGGGACCCTGGAGGCTGCTGGATGCACAGCTCCGCAGAGATGTGGGGGCCTCTCTCCTCCCTCCTTTGCCTCAGACAGCCTTGGCATTGCCCAAAGAGAACAAGACATCCCTGGAGTCAGGAAGGAAGGCCCAGGGTGACTTCCTGGGACAAGACATCCCTAGAGTTCCCGTGAGCTGCTGCTGGCTTTACTTTCTGCTCCTTGGAGCTGGTGCTCACCTGGAGGGACTGACACATACAGTTCTTCCTCTCTCATTTTTTCCGTCTCCTCCTAAACATCTGGTGGAAAAGGAGTTGGGGGGCCGTGCTACTGACAGGGACTGTGCTACTGAGATCTACTCTGAAGATCTCGGGAATCACAGGGTCCTTAGCACATCAGCCCCCGGGGTCAGGTGCATGTCACCAGGTGCAGACTGTCAGGTGTCTGCCTCAGCCTCCCAAGTGCTGGGATTACAGGTGTACACCACTATTAGTTTATGTAGCCTTACTGTAAAACAACTGTATTAAGGTACTACCGATCTAGTTTTATGAAATTCACACTTAACGAGTACAACAACCTCATATCAGGGACAGTCGTAGGATACCATGCATGTGTATATTTTTTAAAAGCTTATCCAGTAAAAGACACTTTGCTAAGAAGATGGGGTAAGTGCATCTGAGTATTTTACATATTGTGAGGGAGGTTGCTGGCAATGCATCTTTTACTGTAATTCAGTTTTAAAATTAAACATTTGCTGTATTTGTGTCACACGTGTTTCTTTCTGAAACACTTAAATTGGAATGATTAAGTATATTCTAGTTTAGTGACCTTGGGAAATATCACACGATGTCTTAAAGATAGATTTCAGTGGGAGGGGAGTAAGATGTGCGTTGCGATGATCTCCTTTTATATTGGGAGAGCTTTCTCCTTTGTTTCCCTTACCCTCCCTCTCGCTCTCAGCCTCGCTCTGTTTCTTTCTGCTCCCTCCCCCACCTTCCTCCCTTCCCACCTTCCTCCCTCCCCTCCTCTCTTCCTCTCCCTCTGCCTGCAGTGGATATATACTTCACAGAGGGAGGATTGGCCTTGTAGGTGTGGGGGTCAGGAGGGCATACGCAACCCTGACTGTAGACATAATGCTTTTTCCACCCCTGTGCAATTTATTCAGTGCCATCGAACCTACTACCAGCTATAAGAAATGAGAAGGTACAGAAAACAAAAATCTCACCTGTAGGATTTCATATTGGCTGCTCAAGTTGCCGAGGTGGTGCTTTTAGGG
Source organism: Hydrochoerus hydrochaeris (assembly GCA_004027455.1). Classification (NCBI taxonomy): domain Eukaryota; kingdom Metazoa; phylum Chordata; class Mammalia; order Rodentia; family Hydrochaeridae; genus Hydrochoerus; species Hydrochoerus hydrochaeris. The sequence goes on from PVLA01002867.1 coordinate 229,265, forward strand.
TATTTAGTCCTTAGCTTAAAGCAACATAGTTGAAATTAACTGTAACCTAGGTATGACAACTATGAATCAGAATGTTAATTTAGATTGGGTACTTCTTACTTTAATCATTTTTGGAATCATTTTCTTTCCCTTCTCTCATGTCTACTTGTCCTACAAGATTTTGGTGAATTTCTGGGATCATAGTAGGACCCTGACATTGGCTGTTTTTCCATGCTGAGAGTTTTAGGGTATTGGTATTCTTGGTTGTGACTGCCCTCTTGCTTATTCCTGTCATTTTCAATGTTCCCTATTTATCTCTGGTCCTCTCCTTATCTCTGGAACTCACAAACATAAAAATACTGTATACCACACCTATCAGTTGTTTCTCTGGGTATTAGTGTCTTGGTTATTTTTCTTATCACTGGAACACAAAACAACACCCACAACTTACAGGAGGAGAGGTTTATTTTTGCTCACATTTTCAGTCCATGATCAGCTGGCTCCAAGGCAGAAAGGGCTTGCGGAGGGAAAGCAACTCACTCTGTGGCACACAAGAAGCAGAGAGAGAGAGATCACACAGGAAGAGTGACTTCACATCCTAACAGCAAGTCAGCTATAGCATGCCTGTGATTTAGTCACCTTCCAAAAACATGAGGCTTGGGGGCCACTTTAGATCTAAACCATAACAATTAGCTATCAGTTGCTGCATAACAACACCAGAACATATCAGTTACTGTGGGTAAGGCAGTTGGCATAGGTTAGCTGCACTGTGCTTTGGGACCTCTCTAGAGGCTGCTGGTGGGGTGCCTGGTGGGCCGGGCTCACCCCTGGCACAGAAATATTCTTGGTGATGAGTGGGCACTGGGACCATTGGGCTGAAACCTGAGCTCTTTTCTGGCTGCTGCCAGTCTTCAGTCTTGCCACATGGGGCTTTCCACCATGACAGCTTGACTTATTCACCCCGGTGAGATGAAGTCTGCTAGAAGATGGGAGTTACCATTACAAAGATGGTCGCTCATTCATGTCACATTATTGTACTGGTTACAAACATGTTACTCAAAGGAGAGGGATTATGCAAGAACCTACCACTGATAGGGGCCCCTATCAGCTCGTCCCATGTGGTAGCCTTCTGAGTGGTTGACTTATTTGGAAGTAGGAGACAAATTGTCGTTTTTCTGACAACCATGCATAAATTAGGCAGGAGTAATCAGGACAGTAACACAACAAGCTTACCGTGTGATCCCATGTAAGTGTGTGCTCCTACTTACAGCTGTTCTCCAGTGTACATGTGTCTCGATGACCAGGGATCTTAGATGGAGGCTCTTTTGTGGGAAGTGTGCATTCTCAAGTCGCACCCCCTTTTACTCCACCAAACTAACTGTAGGAGGGGGTGTGGGCTTTCATCCAGCTATAGTTTTTTCAAAATCAGGTTTCCTATAAAAGCTGCACTTGGCTTTGGGCTCTCAGGCTGGACTGAGTCACTAGCAGGAGGCTTTTCTCCAAATAGAGTTAATCTTCTCCAGCTTTCTTCCATCTGGAGTGATTTCGATGCTGTGTTGGTGTGAACTGGATATATCTCGAGTGCGTTTGTCCTTATGGATCTTGGTGACTTTGTTGCTGTGAGAGCAGATTGTCTGGAGTTGGAACCTTCTTGGAGGAGTGTGTGTGAGTGGAGGAGGCTGGATTGCAGATGGCCCTATTACTTGGATCTGTCATCACTCAGGACCGGCATGAATGGAGGTGCTGACCTCATCCTAGGGTTTTCTGTACTCAGCGTATAGATGTAGGATGAGGCCTAGTAAAGCTGGTACAGCCACAGGAAGAAGTGAGAATGGGAACGGAAAGGAAATTTGTTACACTCACAGGTCCCGGAGGAGTCACCTGCCAAAGGGCACAATCTGCAGGATGTCTGGACAGAGCAGAGAGCAAGACAGCAAGGACTTGGGCCAAAGCAGTGATTTTACTGGGTTCCGGGATGGGAAGATTTATTGGCGCCAGGAAATGACACGGCTCAAAAATTAATGAGTGGTGGGATCCGGAGTTCAGTGGTTGGGGTCCAGTTGCTTTTGCTCAGCATTAGGACCAGGAAGGACGTTGAGGCAGAAAAGCATGAGGTCAGAATGGAGGGTTTCAAAGCACATTTTCCAAACCAGTTTTGGGGGAGCTTAATAGATGATAAACGTGTACCGGAAATGACCGCCTTTCATTGTCAGCATGGTAGAGGGGCGACTGTTCCTTGGCCTTGCTTGCCTTAACCTTAGTCTTCTGTCAGTCCCTGAAAATCTCTCCACTGATGGTACCTAAGGAGATCATCAGCCTTGCCTTGCTGAGGACTGAAAGTCCTTGAAATGGGGTAGTCCCCCTCTTCTGGCTCCCCTCCAAGCTCATGGTGGCTGTACCCCTCCCCAGAGCTTGCTCTGAGTGTAGGCCCTGGGGCAGTTGGCTGGAGTCCAAACTTCCTCAGTGGAGTTGGGGGCTGCGATTCAGGGCGCCTTCCCCTGCCCTGCCTTTTTGAGTTTCAGGGATTTCTATGAGTGATGTCTTCAGTCTCTTTGAGGGCTTTCTCCTCACTGGGCAATAGCACCTAGGAGAGAAAGGCTGGTCTTCCAGGTCTCCTCAGAATTCTTTAGCCATGTGCTTTAGTGACATCAGTAGCTTGGTTGCTTTGGGGAATTCCCTCTCCCTTAGTTAAAAAAAAAAAAAAACATAAAAAACTGCTCCTTAGGCTCTAGAAATAGACCTCAGGAATTCCTGCTTCCTGTCATTGCTTGGGGTTCCTGTTATTATTAGAAGTACTTCTAGCCTAGGTACTGTCAATGGCTTCATTTCCTGCACTTGGCTGGATGTTCATTGTTGCCACTTTGGTTTTCCAGCCAGCTTTACAGCCTTTTCCAGGCCCAAGGACCTGTATAGTCATGAACTTTGGGCATTGGAGCTGTCCTTTTGAAAAGACAGAGGGTGCTCACAAGGACGATGAAATACAACAATACTGATTTGTTTCTGGATAACTGAGGAGCTAATTGAACACTTTACTTATTTCTAAGCTTGCAGATAAATCAATAACTACTTCCTGACTTAGTCCACATAATGGGGTGTCCAGGAGGGCCAGCCGTTCCTCCAAGGCAACCTCTCTGGATGGTGTTAGATGTAATGGCGTTGGCCTTTGAGGATTTATTGTAGACTCAAAGAACTGATATATAGTTTCCCCTGAGGTAGAAGATACACAGAATACTGATTTGCTGATTACAAGTGTTTCCTCTTTCGTGAAGAGAATGCCTATCTGTAATATCACGCATGTCCCCACATAGGAAGCTGGTCAGTTCATGATGGCGGGAGAGAGCATATCCAGGTTAGGGGAGGCTGGGGAGGAAAGCCCCTGCTCCCAGCCCGTTCACATCCATTCTGGGGTGGAGTGTCCGGCTTCCTGGGCCGATCTGTCTTTGCTGTGAGCTGTATTAAGGAGAAGCAGTTCACTCTCAGACACGCCAGTCATCCCATCACAGCCTTCTTCTATTCACACGTTCTTAAAAAGCTGCTAGGTCAGGCGTAGTGACCCAGACCTGTGATCCCAGCACCCTGGGAGCCTGAGGCAGGAGGAACTCAAGTTGGAGTCCAACCTGGGCAACTCAGTGACCTTAGTGAGACTGTCTCAAAATAAAATATAAAAAAGTCTGAGGGTGTAACTTGGCATGAAGTACTGGGTTCAGTCCTTGGTATAAATAAATAAATAAAATGGGAAGGTGACTAACGCTTTGTTTTATTTTTCAATCAAGTGTAGGTCAGATCTGGACCCTTTGTTTCTCCTCCCTTTACTTTGGGAGACTAGCTGCCCTTAGGAGAGTCCCTCTCATCCACTGGACATTTGTGTTGACAAATCCACTCTGAGTGTCTTGTCTTTGGGAAGGGGCGTGTTGGAGATGAGTGACCTGCCACCATCAGCCTATGCTGACTTTGGTAAATAAGATCACAAGGGGTATGAATTGGCTTTTGTTTGAAGTGTCAGGATTTTGTACTTGAGAAATACAATTATAAATATTTCGAAAATAGCATATAACCCCCCAACGGCCCCGAATTGTTCATATCGATGCTGTACATCTGGCAGATTTAGGCTATCTCTTCTGTTCACGTATTAACTCAAAGGTACTGGTACCATTTTCTTCCTTTTCTCTTTTAAAAGTGGAAAATAAAGAAAATTTTTGGTTAGGTAGGACCTGCATGTACTTCTAACGCAGTCAAAAAAGCCTATGGAGCCTCATCTGGCTGCTTCGCTTCCCTGCGTGGATGTTATAGGAAGATGGTGTCAGCCATGGAAAAGGAAAGAAACTATTGTTACCTATATTTATCTTTATTGTAATGTTAGCAAAAGGAAATTAATGATTTATAGTCTAAAAGTTTGTTTAAAGGTAATAACTTCCGGGAATTCACTGCACATGAAAGATGCTTTAGAAATATACTGCAGGATATTTTTATATGTGAATGGCCACATGTTTAATTTCCACACTGAACATTCTTGGTATTTTATTTTATTTTATTTTTTTGAGGCAGGGTCTTGCTATGCAATTCAGACTTGTCTTGAATTCACTGTGTAGCCCAGGCTGGCCTCAAACTCATGGCAATCCTCCTGTCTCAGCCTCCATAGTGCTGGGATCACAGGAATGCACCACCATGCCTGGTTTACAGTAAACATTCTTAGTCTCAAGTGTTAGCTTGCATGTACCTTGGCCTTTTGTTTCCTGTGAAGCTTACTGTTAACTGTTGATGTTTTTCTGCTCATGCCCCTTGTCCATTCACGTGCGCTGAGCCCTGTGGTCACACAGGTGGTGGACAGTGAGGTCATGTCTTCCTTCCTTCCTTCTCTCCCTGTCCCCATTCCTGCCCCCCTGCAGATGTTGATGAATGTGCGGAAAACAGATGTCACCCGGCAGCTACCTGCTACAATACCCCTGGCTCCTTCTCCTGCCTTTGCCAACCTGGGTATCTCGGAGACGGCTTTCAGTGCACACATGGTAAGGTTCGTGGGGCCACCCCAGGCGCTCACACCTCTGGCTTCTTTGATGGTATTGTTCTCTGATCCTCAGCTCACGCTCCACTTAGCCTGGTCTGGGGCCTTTGTGGATGGAGTTTGCAGGGCCCCCAGGTACCCTCTGCTGCCTGCTTTCCCCATGACTAGTTATTAGCACCCACACAGGCCTGGGGTATGCACCCACCCTCACCCTACCCAGTGGCAGCTCTGGTTCACCGTCCTTGTCACCCATTTTGCTGTGATGAGTGTGATTTGCAATACCTCGGGGAGCTTAATGAATAGCAGCCATTTGCACTAGTGAGTCAGGAGTCAGTACCCTTGGGGACAGCCCTTGGGGGAGGTCAGCGCTGTATGGTGTGACAGTCACTAACCCTGGGCTCCTCAGACTTAAGCTTTGTGTCTCAGGGGCTGGGTGGAGTCTGATTTGTCCTCTCCAAAGTCTCTGGAGATGTTTGCGTGGATGCTGTGGATACCGTGGATAGCGCCACTGTCCTAATACTGGACGGTGTTAGGCCCCTGAGGACAGGGCTGCTTTACACGAAACAGTGTGAGCAGAGGATACGGTGAATGTTTAGATGCTTTAAAAAATTGTTACAGTGAAAGACGCTGATCCCTCTTCAAAATACTCCCTGCCCCTTGCTTTAAACACTTCTCCCGTCATTCTTTCCACTTTCTGAAGCAGTTCTGGAAGTCCTCTTTTGTGGGTGTCTTTAGTTGCATTGTCCTGGCAGCCTCAGTGTCCTGAATTGATTCAAAATGTTTACCTTTCATGGTCATTTTGGCTTTAGGGAAGAGCCAGAAGTCACATGGTGCCAGATCCAGTGAACAAGGTAGATGAGGACACACAGTAATGTTTTTATGAACCCGCCTTTCCATTGGACGGCACTTGGCAGCAGCAATCACTACATTTCTTTTTAAGCACATGTTGTAAAGACATTTGTAAAAGAGAGCTTTCAGATCTGCTTCAGCAAGTGCGTGAAGTGAGGAGGAGTTTTTTGAGGGGTATTAATGGCAGTGTGTCTCTTACTGTAGTAAAATTTTTATTTTTAAGTTTTTTTTTGAGACAGGGTCTCACCATGTAATTCAGGCTGGTCTTGAACTCACTATAGCCTTGGTTGGCCTCAAACACACAGCTATCCTCCTGCCTCAGCCTCCCAAGTACTGGGATTATAGGCTTGAGCCACCACACCCAACTGTAACAAAATTTTTAAATCTAAACATTCACTATATATTTGGATGACCCCTTGATTAGGTATTAGGTACTTATAGGGTACTTAGACAACTGGGGACAAGCTAGGCAGTGACAGCTCTAAAATAAGAATCTCAGACTCCTAAATCCCAGTGCCTTGCTATTTTTCCCAGGTCATGCTGTCTTCTAACTGTAGGGAAAACAACTTGTCAGTATGAAAGACTTTGATGTTGGCCAGTCAAGGTACCTGGGTTGGAGTGTGTTTTATTTTTCCTTCGAGTCTCCCTCTGCCCAGCTCTGGGAGACTCTTCCCTGGGAACAGAGGCCTGGGAAAACAGCCCCAGCACATCTACCCTGGGTCCCAGGTCTACATCCCTCAGTGTGACGAGCAGGGCAGCTTGCTGCCTCTGCAGTGTCACAGCAGCACTGGCTTCTGCTGTTATGTGGACCATGATGGCTATGTGGTCCCTGGCACCTGGACTCCACCCCACCCCATGGTGGACCATCACCTGGTGATCCCACCCTGAAAGAAACCAAATCAGAAGGTCTGACTGGGAGGAATGGCACTGGCCTGAGGGTAAATTGTAAGCCCTCCCAGGCCATGCGGATGCAAGGCTAGCTCTCACCATCCTTTGATGATGCCTTTTCTCCAAGGAACGCTCAAATGAGCTGTGCACAGCTATGCGTGTGTTTATGTTATTGGGACATACGGATGTGCACAGCCGGGGTCTCTGTTACACGGTGAACTGCAGCCCCCGAGACCCTTGTTGAGTTCCAGACCAGGAGCTGCGATTGACTGTCTTGTCAGTCTGAGGCCACTGAGAGAGAGTGAGGGGCCTTGCACTCTTGTCTAGGAGGAAAGCTGCCTTGCAACTAACTCTCTCCCTGCTTCTCCGAGTTACAGGAAGCAGTCTGAAGGCTTTGTTATTAATGATGGAAAAATAACTGAAACTTCTGTGGGTGGATGCAGCTAGTTTTCTCCAACTTCAAGCCCACTCTCTATAACCTCTGCAGCATGGCAAAGGGGGATGCCTCTTGCCTCTGCCATCGTCAGAAAAGGCGAAGGAATCTGCCTGATAGTTCTCCAACCTGAGAGGTTGAAGATGAACATTTGTCATCAGCTAAACTTGTCCTATTGAGTGGGGCACGGTTAGCAAGTGCTTGGTGTTGATGTCAACTGCAGGCTGCCCAGGCAGCTCTGCTCCGTACTGAATTATTCAGAGATGCATAAAGTGTGATGATGATATGATGATGATGATGATGATGATGATGGAACAGCTCTATGATGAAGGACATAGGATTGGTTTGATACTATGTTAACCAAAAGGATTCCTTTATCTGTAAGCTTGTATTTCAAGATTCACGTTTACTGCAGAAAAGATTCTAGAAATATTGTACTTTTCTTGACTCTTAATGGATTATAAGAGTGAAAAGATCTCAAGAATTACCAATCATTTTGATTCTTTAACAGTCTTAATTATTGTGGCCAGGACTTCAGTGGTTCTAAGATTTGTATGGATAAAAATTCGTCACGGCCTTGACCCACAGTGAGATGCTTAGTTCCCTCTTTGTTCTGAGTTCTAGGGAAAAATTTCTTCAATTAAAAAAAAATACATAGGAGTCCTATTCACTCATGGCTTCTTTTTAAAAAGTCTAGGTTCTGTTCTAGCTGGGATTTGGAAAAATCAGATAGTTCGACATTACCTTATTCGGGCTGGTTCTGAATTCTGTGTACTTTGTTAAGAAAGTCATGTTTCAAAGACAGGGATTTGGACTGAGGAGTGGATGACTGAAATAGGGACACATTCTTCTGTGCAGACTTCCTCATGGCCAGACTTCTTCCTTGGCACTGGTTTGGTTTTGGTTACAGGTTCTGATTAGTCTTGTCTGTATAATGGGGTCAACTTGAAAGGGTGGGGGAAGACACTCTGTGCCCAAGATTTCAGAATATTTAAGCCCCTGCCAAGCAGAAGCAGAAGAGAAATAAATTCATGGCTGGATTGAAATGTATCTTCAAACAGCAAGGGATGAGAGAGATGCCCACGTACCAGTGATCTGAGACCCATTTCCCAGAGGCAGACTGCTCTGTGCCTGCTTTCCGGACCGAGACATGGGCCTTGGTGGGTGATCCCTGGAACCAAGCCAGATGTTCAGCGTTGAGTGTGAATGGGAACAGTGTTGTGCATTTCCCTGGGGTATCCCACCTTGAAGGGGACAGCAGGTATTGGAGGAAGTTGCATTTCCCTCTCTTGATTCCTTGAGCCACACATGGTTAAGGAGGTCAGCGTCCTACCATCTCCGTGAGGTCGCAGAGAACCTCGCTACCTGTGGTCCAGGAGTTACTGCTGCAAACTGAAGGGCGTCTGCTTGCCCTGACCTACAGGGGCTGGCAGTGGGGCTGGCTCGTTTTGGGCTTGGAGCACTTGATTCTCCAGTCTGCTGCCTTCCCGTTCATGCTGCAGCCCCCTTGTAATAGCTCTTTGTTCTTTGAAGTGATGGCAAGGTTTTGAGACAGGGAGTGGCGTAAAGTGCTTTTGTGTTTAAAAGGGACTGGGCTGGCTTCTGGGTGAATCTGCAGGGGTTTAGGAGGAAAGAGAGGGGCCCAGAGAGTGGAGAGAGGACAGCAGCAGCGGGGCCCAGCATAACTGGGTGAAGGGCCTGCAACCAGGAAGTAGGAGGCACTAAAGCTCTCTCCCATGTGTCTGGAAGGTAGAAACAAGGTGATTGTATGACATGTCACATCTGGAGAGCGAGAGAAAAGAGTCAAGGATGACTGGGTGTGAACGATGAAGAAGTGGAGGTGCTGCTTACTGATATTGGCAAGACTAGCAGAGCAGGGTGATGGACAGCATGGCTTGGCTAGTGTTTCCTGGTGAGCTGTTACACACCCACACACTGGTAGCACAAGGACACTTGGCTGTATGGTTCTGCAGACCCTAGGCTTTCGGTTGCAGAAGTAAAAGGCAGAAAGAGCTTCTTTCATTTCAGTGATCCTATGTAGACAACCGTATCGTAAATGAACAAGTTGTTTCAGCATCCAACAGCGGTGTCTTTTCCGACAGAACCCGCTGTGATTGGGACGGCCCTGGATGGCCCCGTGGCAGATGTCGGGGAGGGAACCCCCGCGACAGAAGCCTCGCTGTGAGCGGAGAGGCCGCAAGGGAGGACGCTGGAGGAAGGAGGGGACAGCCTGCAGAGAAGGGCCCAGCTTTGAGACAGTCCTTGGGTAGGGTGATGAAGGACTTCTAGAAACTGGACTCAGCTTCAGGCTGCTGCCTGGCTTTCAGCAATGCTAAGATGCACATGGGCTGGGCTCAAGATGGCTTTCTTAGTGGCAGATGTCAGAGAACAAAGCAAGTGGGAAAGAACAGTTGACGTTTAAGCATCACGCAGGCCACTGAGGCCCCCGAAGAGTCTGCACGTTGCAGAGGTGCCCAGGGTGCAGGTGGGATGTCCTCATGAGCCCCTGCGGGCTTGGCAAGATCGTTCCCTTCCCTAGGCTGACTGCAGATCTTGCTGCCTCCTCTTCTTTCCGGATGTGGCCAAGCTTTGATGGTGGATCCTCCCAGTGTGGGGAGACTCGAGTCCTGATTCTCACCTCACCGAGACCTGCTCAGAGCATAGTTACTCCCCTGGCCCGACACCCAGGGGCCGGGCTGAGGCCTCATTGCTGGACTGGAGGCAGAAGGAGGCTGGAGGGAGGCCCAGAGGTCAGGTGTGGGGACCTCCCGCTACGTTCTGTCCTTGGCTGGCAATCAAAGGCTTCGTTTTCCCATCTGCTCAGAGCCCACCCAGAGGCCCCGGACTGTCTGCGAGCGCTGGAAGGAAAGCCTGTTGGAGCACTATGGCGGCACGCCCAGGGATGACCAGTATGTGCCCCAGTGCGACGACCTGGGCCACTTCACACCCCTGCAGTGTCATGGGAAGAGTGACTTCTGCTGGTGTGTGGACCAGGATGGCAGAGAGGTGCAGGGCACACGCTCACAGGCTGGCATCAAGCCTGCGTGTAAGTGTCAGGGCCCGGGGATCCCCTCAGACACTCACGCATCTCTGAAGTGACGGTGCCCATGGCAGGTGACACTGGGGACAGGACAGGATCTCTGTGTCCAATCAGAGAAGTCTCTTCTTCCGTATGCCATGTTGATTTATAATCTGGTTGCCCCAGGATCCCAGCTTGGAGTTAGTATTGGTTTTGTCGCTAGCAGTCATTGTAATTAGTACAGCTGGAACTCATTTTAGCATTCATTCACTCCCCCCTCCCCAACTGGGGGTGAGAGGGGACAGTGTCACCCTGGGGCCCCAAAGAAGTTTTATCCCTTCCAAAACAACCAAAAATTCTTTTCTTTGTTAGAGGGAAGTGTTTTGTTGTCTTTCCTCCCTCATAATTGGCAGTCATTTACATAACTGAGAAAAACCAAAATGCTAGAAATTAGGATTCCTTTTGAAGAACATCTGGAGCACATCTGGCTAGGGTGAAAAACTTTTCATATATTTGGAGGCTCTAGGATGTGAGAAAGTAACGCATCCCTCTCCCTGCCCGCCCTTGTTTCTCCCCCTCCTCCTACTTTCCCACGCCAGGTATACCCACAGTCGCTCCACCCACTGTGCGCCCCACGCCAAGGCCTGATGTGACGCCTCCATCTGTGGGCACCTTCCTGCTCTACGCCCAGGGCCAGCAGATTGGCCACTTGCCTCTCAATGGCACCAGGCTTCAGAAGGATGCGGCCAAGACCCTGCTGTCTCTGCATGTAAAGTGGAGCTCTGGGGTGGGATGGGGTTTGCAGGGCTTCTGTGGCAGCCCGTCGAGGCCCAGGTCAAAGGGCTTCCCTCCTGGGCCTAGCTTTCTTACAGGGCGTGACATCTGATGGCCCACAGCCACTGTTCTTAGGACTAATGGGATTTCAGAGTGGTCATGCTTTGCAAGGCTGTGTGGTGATCCTGGGGAAAATTGCCAGAGTCTTAACCCAAGCTCCCAGGGTTCTTGCCGTGTCAGAATCTCCACAGATCCTGGAAGCTGAAAGGACAGGAGGTGGCAGCTGCAGTGAGGCCGCTAGAGAGTTTCCAGAGTTGAGAGCCCCAAGTGGAAATCAGACGCCTGCAGCCTTACTGACTCTCTCTCCCTTTTTGGCTGTGTCGCTCTGGCTGACCTCTTTAATTCCTTCTCAGTGAAGATTCTGGAGTGTAAGCGGGGGAAGGAGTGGCTGGAGCTTTCCCCAGGGATGCTTGCTGCTTCCCGAGCCAGCAGCCTCTCTGTTGCAATTCAGAGACAGATTTCATCTTTAAAATGGGGTAAAGAGTAAGGGTTCCCCAGAAAGACATTTAGAAACGCAATTGGAATTTGCCTATTTCTAAACTTCACGCTCAGTGTACTTGCTCATCCAGGAGAAAAATAGCACAGCGCTTGTGTTGACATTTACTTGTGAATGAACTACTTATTTGGTTCCCAAAAAGCTCAAAAGCAGCCAGTGTTCAGAAAAGGATGTATTTTCTTCCATTTTATGATTAGAGGGATTTTCCCCCTCAGCAAACTCAAGCACGCTGTTTTGTAGAAGTTTCTTGGAGGTAGAAGCTGCGACGTGGCCACCCCCACACGCTGCCCATCTTTATTCTAGCCACATCTGGATGGTTCAAGGCATCTCTGAACTATCCCTGATGGGGGTAGAGTCCTGGGTGGCTATGAGGGCAGAACAGGAAGAAACAAGACATAGGTTATAAGCACATCGTAGGGAAGTTTATTCACACTGGGAATTTCTTCATAAGAAACTCTGACGTCATTATATAGGTTTATGGATAGCATGGATCCCTGGGTTCATGGAAGCCCCTATGAATGTATACTCTTCCCTGGAACCAGTGACTTGCTAATTTTCAAGTAAAAATCCCACCAATCTTAGGTTCCCCACCCTGTCTAAACTGCCTGCTTTCACACAGCCTTCATAGTCTCCTGTGCTGACTGCTCTCTCAATGGCCCAAGCCAGGCCACGTTCCAGGAGGCTCTGTTGGCCAAGGTAGGAGCTGCTGTAACCTCAAGGACATGGATATCCACTTTGCATGTCTGCTGGGGGCCTCAGAGCAGGAGTCTAGGTTTGCAACCAAATGGAGCAAGGCCTCTGTGGAGTTGAGAGAAAGAAGATGTAGCCTCAGCGTTGTGATCCAAGATGATCATTATTGAGCAATAAGGGAGGAAGGAGACCTTGTCAGCTGAGGTTGGGTGGCCACAATTTCCCAGTTCTTTACCCCAGCAAATTGCAGGCTTTTTGTGGAGGGGAGTACCAGGGATCAAACTCATGCCCTCACACTTGCCAGGCAGGTACATATGCCACTGAGCTAAATCCCTGGCAGACTTTCTTTTATACAGAGTACAATGGAAGATTCTCTGTGTTTACAGTAAGTGAGGGTATGGGTGATTGTACCTCCTGTAGGGCAAAGATCTCAACCCTTTCACAGGGGAAAAGAAAAATGTTGACATATTTTAGAAAGCCTCTTTCAAAACGTACCAATAACATTAGACAGGATTTAGCTTTTGTCCAGATATTAAGGTCTTACTTTGCTGAACCTGTGTCTTCTAATCATTGATGGGTTTTTTTTTTCCCCCATCAAATTATTGCTGTTACTGCCCCTGGTAAGAGCACTTATTTGATGGCTTACCACTGATCATGACACTTTCTATGTATTTACAGTATTAACTTTTGCAGCAGTAGAATTTAAGGCTGCTACCTGCCTCATTTTGCAAATTGAGGGCACGAAGGCACAAAGAGGTTAAGTGCCAGTATCACACAGTAAGTGCCCCATTTGGCTTTGACCCCAGGGAGGTCTCTGCTGCCTACATATCTAACCACTCTGTCTAACCCTCCCTGCAAAACTCAGTGCAGGGTTGCTTGGTGCAGTGATGCATGAACATGAACTTGAGGGAGATTAAAAAAAAAATCCCAGCTCTTCTAATTTTATGATTTGATCCATGAAGGGCTCCATAGTTGTGGGAATTGACTATGATTGCCGGGAAAGGATGGTGTACTGGACAGATGTTGCTGGACGGACAATCAGCCGTGCCAGCCTGGAGCCAGGAGCAGAACCTGAGACTATCATTAACTCAGGTGAGTGGCCTCACTCAGCAGCACATGCTTTGCATTTCACTTATTTTACTAAGGTACTTGACTGTTTAGTGCCAAAGTCTTCTTACCTTTCATCTAACGGGAGCTTAAGTTCCATGCAAGTCCCTTTACTGAGCTGTACAAGAGTGGCCCCTCTGTGAACAAACATGTTCACACAACATGTTTTAGGAGAAAAGAAAACAGTGAACAACTGAGAATCACACTAGGCTATGCTGTGACGTGGAGAGAATTCAGATAGTGTGCTAAGAGGGCCGAGGTGCTCTCTAGATGACCAGGAAGCACCTCAGAAGATGCACTGTGGAGGAAGGGGATCTGCAGCATGTTTGGAAACCGTACAGTTCACACCTATTCCCTCTGTCGT